>JAPZPC010000150.1:0-95133 GCA_037952705.1 Haplographium delicatum
CCCCCACCCCCCCCACCATAGCAACGTGAGTGAATTTAGTCTGCTCACAATTCCTTGTGGTAAATCCAGCTGCCCTTACAACAATCAACCAGAAAGTGCAGAATACTAAGGCTACTATAGATGACCATTGTCTCTTTCCAAGCACAACATTCTCATACAACAATTCACCCCAATCAAACGAAAGCCTTTCCTCCCCCTACTGGCATGAATGTGGCCACAAACAACCACCTTTGGCTTTGCCCTCCACAACTCTGTCAGCAATCTTGCACACCCCCTTCCTCCATCATCAAGATGCCCCTTAGGGGGTCCATGCACAAGCATGACATCCGTACCGATTGGAACGGCGCCCTTCCAATTAAACGCCTTTGTGTTTGCCTGCTCATCTTTGTACTGGAATGCCCAGCTCCCGCAACACGGTGTCCACGGGCTGCCAAAGATACGGACCGATCTATCCTTTCCCTCGATAGCGAGGTCTACCCACTCATGATCCAGGTAGCATATACCGCCCCAGCCTAGGTTAGAACTACGCTGGCCAGGATGCCGGTCTAGTTCGCGGTCTGGGTGCGTGGAAACAAAGGCGGTATCTAGCAATAGATCATGATTGCCTGCAATGACAACTTTGTGTGGGTGCGGCTGTTCAGCGAGCCAGGAGAGCTGTGCCTGGATCTCTGCAAATGTACCGAACTGCGATAAATCGCTGGCATGTAACAGGATGTCGCCTAGAGGAAGATGGGAAGGCCTTGTGTTGTGCGTGTCGGAGATGCAGACCAAGGTCACAGAGTTGGCGACGGTGGTGCCAACAGCAACTGGCACCCTGCCATCCCCGAGCTTATGACTTAGGCGGTAGAGTCGGCCCGCCAGTCTCTGGATGAAGCTCTCTTGCCGTGGAAGCCCAACAAATGGCCTACTTATTGTCTCGATTGGCTTGCGAAATGAAAGGAATTTCTAGGAACATAAGACTGATATCGATGGAAATCACTTGAGTAGCGCCCTACCCTGTTTGCTTCGATTTCTTTAATTAATCAGACTTACCACAGTACCAGGGACCACGGCATCCCGTGGAGGCAAGTGCAGTAAATCTTTCCATTTGCGTGCAAGATATTACTCCGCTTTTAAGGTAGCCCTCACATGATAACTTACCAACTTTTTAACTGTCGCGGAATGTCAGGTATCATACAGTTTCTCGCTCTCCCAACTAGGGGTAGCGCCGTTCGAGCGATCACGTGATCATCTCACGTGTATAAAACCACGCTCGTTTTTACCAATTGTAGATCTTCTTCCCTTAGACTTAAATCATATCAATTTATCCTATTTACTTCTCAAATCACCGTATTCTCAGTTCCTCTGCTCTACTGTACAAAACGTCATATTAACTAAAGTAACGTATTAGATAAGCAAGCCAATCATATCAGACAACCGAACCAATAACTCAATTTTATACCAAAATCAGTAAAACTAGCACCTTAATAATTCAACAACCATATATTATTCTGACTTAAATATATAGATATCTACTATTCTATGCTTTATTTAATAGATAGGCCAGTTTTTAATGCCATAATATCTAACTAAGTAAGTATAATAGATTTTGGGACCTTAAATCTAACCGAATCAAGGTTTCAACTATATAATAAAATTAAATATTGTAAAAAAGTAGCCCATCTGGTCCTGTGCGTTGCTAACAAAATCGGCCTTCTTCTCCTTGTGGAAAGAAATGCCCACTTTTGGCTTTTCCATTTCCCGAATCTTCTTTTCTCAAATTGTTTTGCGCTCGGCCTACAGTAGAACAATGGTCGAACCTGATGAACTGGATTATATAGTTCTGATCAGGAATTTTCAATTGCTTATTAAGCACAGCAAATCAACTTTAACTTATAAATACTCATGTACTTTACAATAAAAGGCGAATTGCATGTCGCTAGTTTTTTAGTTAATTATTTTTAGCGAGGTTCACTTGTGGACTATTGTGGCTATCCCCTGGCCTGTTGTACCTCAAGGTACAAGCCACCGCTAATGGATTACGCAAATTCTTCGCTGGACTGTCTTAGCTCAGCGAACCCCGCGATAAGGATGACGTGTCTTATACGAAAGGTAAGGCTGGTGGTGTCCGTTGATGAATTTCGACAAACTATACTTTATATCTTGATTACGTGACCCCAGCTGCTCGAGAATTTGGGTCAAGTTTGTGCATTCTGCTACTTACTTGTTTTATTCTGTGACATCTAGTATCAAAGGCTTTCAAATGGCGACAAGCTCTTCCGACGGTTTCGATAGCAGGAGGCATCATGGTGAATATAAGAGAGTAAGTGCTATAGTCTAAAGAATCATCTGTTGCTAATAACAATAATAATACAGGAGGTAAGTAGTGGCAGTGTCGAGAACAGAGAGAACAGAGAGAATGGAGTTGCTGACCGTAGGCGTCTTGGTGGTGATTTTAGGATGTAAGTAGCTGGAGTGTCGGGAATAGCGTGAATAGAGAGAATAGAGTCGCTGACCGTAGGCATCTTGGTGGTGATTTCAGGATGTAAGTAGTGGCAGTATTGAGAATAGAGAGAAGAGAGTCGCTGATTATAGACGTCTTGGTGATGATTTTAGATTGTAAGTAATAGTAGTGTCGAGAACAGAGAAAATAGAGTCGCTAACTATAAGCGTCTTGGTGGCGATTTTAGGAAGTAAGTAGTAGTAGTATCGAGAATAGAGAGAATAGAGTCGCTAATTGTAAGTGTCTTGGTGGTGATTTTAGGGTGTAAGTAGCGGTAGTATTAAGAATAGAGAGAAGAGAGTTACTAACCATAGGCGTCTTGGTGGTGATTTTAGCGTGTAAGTAGCGGTAGTGTCGAGAATAGAGAGAAGAGAGTCGCTAACCGTAGGCGTCTTGGTGGTAATTTTAGCGTGTAAGTAATAGTAGTATCGAGAAGAGAGAATAGAGTCGCTAACTGTAGGCGTCTTGGTGGTGATTTTAGGAAGTAAGTAGTAGTAGTGTCGAGAACAGAGAGAAGAGAGTCGCTGACCGCAGGCGTCTTGGTGGTGATTTTAGGATGTAAGTAGCGGTAATATCGAGAATAGAGAGAATAGAGTCGCTGACCGTAGGCGTCTTGGTGGTGATTTTAGTATGTAAATAATAGTAATATCGAGAATAGAGAGAACAGAGTCGCGCTAACCGTAGCGTCTTGGTGATGGTTTTAGCTTGTAGGTAGCGGTAATATCGAGAATAGAGAGAAGAGAGTTGCTAACCGTAGGCGTCTTGGTGGTGATTTCAGCTTGTAAGTAGTAGTAGTCGAGAATAGAGAAAATAGAGTCGCTAACCGCAAGCGTCTTGGTGGTGATTTCAGAATGTAAGCAGCGGCAGTATCGAGAGCAGAGAGAAGAGGTTCGCTAATAGTATGTCTTAGGAAGTACGTATAATTAGATTAATCTGGTAATATGGCTAATTGGTATTTTTAAAACTTTTGCTAGGCGGTAAGTTAGCCTATACACTTTTCTATATCATTCAATGCATATGTAAATTAAAAAAATACAGGAAGCAAAGAACGAATGGACCCACTCGCCTGACAGCAAAATCCGGTTGGATTTTTCTTCAAAATTATGCAATCGCTGTCGCACGATCGACCTAGGGACCTATCTCTCTTCGTTACCTTATCCAAACAACAGCTGTGATCTGTGTCAAATCCTCTCCAAAATCCCCGAGGAGGCTAGGAATAAAAATCCCGAGATTCGGCTGTCTGAAGCTTCGCAGTACGTAAGGATTCGTGCTGTACCAGGTCTGTGCTCTACTTTTTTGTGCTGGATAGATGCTAATACTATTTAGAGTCGAAGCCAAAATACACACTTACTGGATTTCTACAATCCATTTTAAACCTCGAAGGTAATTCCAGAAGCTCGCTCCATTTAGAACTAGTCAGGGAATGGATTCGAATATGTGACGAAGGCCAATGCTCGGCAAGGCGTAGATGCTGTCCTGATCCCGATGAAAGTCGGATGCCAACCCGAGTCATTGATGTGGGAGATGGCTACACTGCGTACCTTGTTTTGACAGACAAAGAAAATATGAGTAAAGGAGCGCAATACATTGCTCTGTCCCATTGCTGGGGCACGCTTTCGGAAAACCAGAGGGAAAAGTCGCGTACTACTACCAACAACGAGAAGGAATGGAGGACGCAAGGATTCCTAGTTAAAGAATTGCCACGGACATTTCAAGATGCAATTAGCGTCACTCGAGAACTCGGCCAGCGATATCTCTGGATCGATTCGCTCTGCATTATTCAAGGAGAGGGCGGAGACTGGGCTACCGAAGCTACGAAGATGGAAGCAGTCTTCAAGAATGCTTACTGTACGATAGCTGCCATCTCTGCTGAAGACTCAACCGAAGGATTTCTCAACCGTCTGGAGGGGAAAGGATCGCAATCTGTGATGGTACCCGGGTCCTCACATGGCAAAGTCTACGTTTGCACATCGATTGATGAAGACTTCGATGGCGATGTAATTAAGGGAGTCTTGAATAAACGGGCATGGGTGCTACAGGAACGAGCCTTGTCACGCCGAACGATCCATTTCACGAAGAGACAAACTTACTTCGAGTGCGGCGGTGGGATACGTTGCGAAATGCTCACTCATATGACGAAGTAAGTCTACCTCTAGGGCTCGGTGTTTTAAGTACCACTTTTCAATCCGCTTTTCCTTATTTGTAACCGAGCATTTACCTAAAAAAACCTACCAATTTCTAATCAAATCAGCGCGAACTTGTCATTTCAAAGTGACCCAAATTTCCCTCGCTCTATGGAAAATCGTTATGGAAGAGTTCAAATACAGCTCTTACAAACTCTCTTCACAAATTACTCAACATTTGGCATTACAGACCGCACAGACAGGCCAGTTGCGATTGAGTCATTAGCTAAGGCGTTGGCTAAAGCTCTCAATACTGTGGTCTACTATGGGATCTTCAAATGCTTCCTCCACCGAAGTCTCATGTGGCAACCAGCACAGAATGCTTCGCTAGAGAAGATAGCTTATGCGAATAATAGGATGCCTCCATCGTGGTCTTGGATGCTATATCACGGGCAGATCCAGTATTTGCAACTGGGATTTGGAAACGTTGAGTGGGATCATAGTGTTCAATTTATGGACGACAAGCAGAGCGACTCGGCTACTGAGAATTATGGCTATGCCTTGAAAGCTCGGGTGAGACGACTGCGAGATTGCAAGATCAACCCCGAGGGCGTTATACTCGACGACGAGGATAACGAAGTCGGGCTTGTACACTTTGACACTCAACCAGGAAACTTCTTACCAGAAGTCGCTTGCGCTATAATGGGAAGAGAGACTAGATATGGTAGGGATGATGATGGTTCGCAACGGAAATATTACGTGCTGTTTGTGGCAGAAGGTGCGATGCAACTAGGGCGCGGAACATTTACGAGGGTTGGAATGGGTTCGATCCAGCAACGTTTTCTGCTTTTTAGTGATCAAGACGAAACGGCACGGATCTTCTAGTATGTTCTATTCGCAGTTCGATTTTGTGTTTTCACTCTTTTTTCTTCTTGAACGAGGGCCGGATTCCTTTCTTCTCCCTTCTCTTAGAAAGCAAACCACGCCTAATAGACATAAGAATTAAGCGCAGAGAAGAGTGCCTCAAAAGCTGAGGAGGCATAGGAGTTGAATTTGAACGCTTAATCCTTTTTAAGATCTCCCCAAATCTTAAATAAATCTCAACTAAATAGAATTTCCCGCAGTATAATTTCCGGGTCGTGATGCAGGTAGGTCTGCGTTTCTGTGACGCCTCAAAATGAAGTCGGATGTGAAGGAGTTTGAAATATTTTGACTCATACGGTGGCACAGATTTGTGGAATAGCAGAAGAAAGACACGTTGTGTACTCCTCCTGGTTTCTGATTGTCCCAGCTACTGTGTTGTCGACCGTACATGTATTCTGGCACAAATTACCCGTCAAATCCCGCTCTGAAGTCGCATCTCATTAGCTCTATCCTATCCTTGCCACTCATGTTGCATATCCTATCTTTTCAAGCCCGCCTATTCCTCAGATTCACTGCATCATTGACTCTCCTTAGATCCTTGGTCCCCTTTCTTTTCTGACAACATCTCGGCAGTGCAAGCACCTCCTTCTCAGTATAAACCGCCGGGTCGATCTTAAACAGCTGCTTTTTTTTTGCATATATACCTCCATCATCTTCAATTTCACAAATGTTGATCTGCAGGACTTCTGGATCGGTATCATCGATTGGCACAAGGTGGTTGAAGATACTTCCATAGTAATCGATTATACTTAGAGATTAAATTTTAAAGACGTATCAGTGTAGAGTCCTGCGCCTGGCAATGGGAATATAGGTGAGCGATCAGCTGTATGCCATAAAACCTTTGGAAGCAGCTTCTGAAGTGCTATCAGGGGTCCTTCGACTTGGATTCGAAGAGGTTGGTCTGGATATGGCAAATGGGGGCGGTGGTGGGGTTTTTGATAGCATAGTGGGATATAGACTAGAAGAGCTGACTGGTTCGAGGGCGGAAGATGGAAGCGGTGAATGTTGTAAGGAATTACTTGTATGTCCAGTTCGTGAGGCATGAAATGTCGGAGAGAGATATTGTTTTTGTTGCTGTACCAGAAGATGTTTGGATCTATGGTTTTGCGCCATGCTCCTTTTCCTGTACGTGACAATTTGCGTCGTTACAATAGGAGCTTACAAGACTTTGTAAAAGTAGAGTTTATAGAGTTTTCTTTTAATCTTAGATAGCTAAAGAGTTTTTAAGAGATGTTAAGAGACTAATGTTATGTGTATAGCCCTATAGCCCTAGCTATAGCTATAGCTATAGATCTTATAGACTTGGTAATAACAGTATTAAATTTACTATCCTATATCTTATTGTGGGTACACCTCTACATGTAGTACACCACTTTGTGAGTGGAATACAGTTGTGTAGAATGGTGATTGATTGTTGTATTGAGGAAGGATGGATGAACCTGCGAGGTTATATCCCCTTCCTCGCCTAATCAGGACTAGCGTGCTAATCACGTGCTGCCCCGTACATATAAATGATACCAACACTTATTGTGGGTACACCTCTACACGTAGTACACCACTTTGTGAGTGGAATACAATTGTGTAGAATGGTGATTGATTTGTTAGGAGGAAGGATGGATAAACCTGTGAGGTTTATTCCCTTCCTCGCCTAATCGGGACTAGCGTGCTAATCACGTGTCGTCCCTCTACATACAAGTATGAATGATACCAACACTTATAATTCTTATACTTAATTCTTTAATTTTATTAGCTATTTTAGTTATTAAGAATTAAAAAAAAAATTTATTCTAAACAAAATATAAACAACACGGAAGGCTATTATACCCCTGTATTAAAGGCTAACATTGTAGTGTCTACAACTATTAGTTTCTATATAAATTTATATAGCAAGCAAAAGCAAACACACACTTAATATTTTTCGGGTATCTCTAGTACCAAATCGTTTTTTTGCGATTTGTCCGGATAGCCCGCCATAGCTTGCTTATATAATATGTTATTTTAAACATTGATTGACTGAGCACATCACGTGAGAATAGGAAGAAACAAAACAAACATACAAATTTTCTACTAAAGCAGTTCCAGCCCTCCAATAACTGATACCAAATTTATATTCCATTGTAAAAAAATTGCAAGACATGACGAGTGTATAACCCATGGACAGATTCTCTCAAACTTGTTCCTAAGTTGTCTCTTTCCTCTGGTGGTGTTGGCTTGGTAAAAGTTATTATCTCCTTCGACATGCTAATCCTTGCGCCGATACTGAGGTCCTTATAAACAAAATCTCACCCCTTTGCCCCTTCCAGTTGAATCCTCTGTATATTTGCTTATTGCAATGCATTCGTTGTGACAAAAACTCCAAATTCTCGCCCTCTCTTACCAAATTAGTCCGGAGGGGCTCACTACGGTCGGATGAAGCCGGCACTACTCTAACCTCACTGCTTATCGCCATCCGATAAAGAATGTTCACACAGATTCGATGCCATAGTCGCGTGTCTACTCCAACCCATCTTCGACCTGGCCAACCTTATTTGTCTCCTCCATTTGTTCACTATTTGCTGAATAACATAAGATTCTGTTCCTGTCTCGCAGTCGTGAATATATGCAGTACTGTGTCACACCTTGGAAACCTAAGAGGTCGAACTGACGCTGGCGAAACGGTCTGAAAGCAAGCTGGGTTTGGCCACTGAATAGAAAGCCATCTACTGTATGGTCGAGGGGCTGACAGCATCGATAAAGACCAGTATGCGGCTGTAATCCGTGTTGATATGACTGTTGCTCATAATTTCTAGCTTTCGAAGCTCTTCAAAACACCCGATAACACCAAACTTCATTCTGCCTGGTCTTAACTTGAGATCTTTGCCATAAAACGACGATATTTCCGAGAACTGCCATAATATTCGATTATAACACACTTCGATTTTCAAAAAGATCACACTGAGGCTTGCAGTTGACGGCCTCGAGTCCACAGCCAGAGATTCACACTATCCTGCAAAGTGCCAGCGTAATCAGAAGAAGAACAACTCGGGTTATGGGGGGTATCTAAGAGGATTTTCAGACGAATATTGGGCAGAGGACTGCCTCTTGGAAGCGGGCCTCTTCCAGAAGCTTCCTGGGGACAGGTTAGCTTGGGATATTGTCCACCTACCCTTTAAAACCCTTTCGAAGATCTTGAAGATATACCATCGTTGTATAACTTCAAGATCTGCGTTATCAAGAGCCTTTCGGAGGCAAACCAGCTCGAAGAATACTCTGACGTAGTATCAAAATAAGGATGAATATGGATCCTCGTGGGCTGGTTTCAGACGCCAGGCCATATCATGATAATGATCGCCCTCTTCCACCACTTCCAGCTGCCGAACCTAATATTGCTATCGAGAATGGTGCCCAGCCTCTGAACCAACCTCTTATTAATTTAAATAGACAAAATTCTCCTGGTACCGATGCTTGGGGTGATGATCAAAGATTAACAAGGCTGGGAACGGCTTCTCAAGGAATGAGTGGGAACTTATCCGCGCAAAGTGATTCCAGTTCAATACCTAAATCAGATGTAGATGTTCATTCATCTTTAGAAAGAGGTCAGCCTCTTATTGCACGTACCTTCGACACACCGCCTCTACGAAATGATATATTACCAAGGACGATTGAATCAAGCAGCACTACCGGCAGTACTGACTTGCTTGTGCCTAGTAACTATCAGTCCATGACGGCTCGAGTAGCAGCGCGATGGCCAAGATCTCAAATCGAGGATGATATCTTATCTTCAGGATTTGGATCATCCGGAGATTCGCATCTCCCTCGACAATCAAGAATAGAATTCGTTGTTCCGAGATGGCAGCCAGATGCTGAAGTAACCTTTTGTCCTATTTGCAGAGCACAGTTTAGTAAGATACCTCTCTAATCCGCTCTGATAGTATATAATGAGTACTAACAATTTAAACCAGGCTTCTTTGTTCGGAAACATCATTGCAGGTATTTTGTCTCACTTTGTTCAACCTTCTCATTACTCTCCCAATCTGAAACTTGTTTGGTGTTGTTTTGTTGTCTTTCCTCGCCTCCATCTAAGGTTTTTGTACGTTTCGTTGTGGTGTTGTGGCTTACTAGTTTTGTAGAAAATGTGGCAGAGTTGTATGCAATTCTTGTTCCCCCCACAGAATCACGATCCCTTACCAATACATGGTTCAACCACCACGAGACGGAGGAACCTCAACATTACCCAACCCATCTCCTCGCCAAATAATAGAACAGACAAGAGGGGCTAGCTCAGCAGAGGTATCTATTATCAGCGGAGGAGAGCGTGTCCGCTTATGTAACCCTTGCGTTCCTGATCCACAAACGGCACCTCCGCCAAGCAGTATTCATCGTTCTCCATCGCAAAACTACCATAGCAGATCCGTTAGCACTGCAATTCCGTCGAATCATCAAATCAGCCAAAGCCTAGGGCTCGAGCGAGGAAGTAATCACTCTCGACGGCCCGGACAACCTAGTACACGATACTCCACTTCAACAAGTCCATCACACAACAGAGAGGAGAACTTAACTCGATTGAATCCGAGTAGGTCACGAAGCAGTACGGTAAGTTTTACTCTTTACTCTATTAGCAGCTGCTAACTATACGCCAGGTCGGAAATTCGGTATCCGCTATTCAAAGGGTATGATCATCTTGTCTCTCTTTTCTATCTTGGTGCCTCCTCAAACCTGGTTATCTTATCATGAAAATAGATTATGACATTGAAGCTGACTTTTAAATCAAGACTGAAGACACTACGTCGCATCATACTAGCCAGCAGTATCGATCATTGCTCTCAAACGACGAAAACATGAGCAATATAAATTTCGGCCTTTCCGGGCGAATGAATCCAAACCGTGATGAGCAAGTCTGGAATCGGTCTTCAAACCAACTATCTGGTGAATCACAAGCACAACGTCGGGAGCTTGCTGAAGAGGACGAATGTTGGTTGTGTCATAAAGAGCTGCCATCCCGCGCCTTGGCCAATTTTGAAACTCTTCGTGAGCAACATGTTGAATCTTGCTTGAGAAGGGAGCTGGCAGGACTTCCAACTTCTGAACCAGCAGCTGCGACCCCACTTACCACTCCGTCACACCGTCATGGTTTCGTCCCAAATATGTCCAACACAGCTCAGACGGAAACCACAGCACGTATCCCCAGCTTTGCTCTAGACATACCACAGGAAGTGCCTCAAGGATTTAATTTTCAGCATCGACGAACAGGTCTCTTCCCGTATAAGGCAACCGAGAAGGACTGTGTCGATGATGCTGAGTGCACCATCTGCTTGGAGGAGTTTGAACCGGGAGTCGAGATGGGACGGTTGGAGTGCTTCTGTCGATTTCACTTGAAGTGTATCAAACAATGGTTTTCAAACAAGCCTGGCCAGTGCCCAGTTCATCATAGCAGCGGGTTTTAGCATGTTGGGATTATCATTAGCGGCATAACAGCATATTATAATGTTCTTTTTTTTCCTTAGAATAAGAAGCAATTCACCTCGCGTTTTCGTCCAATTCCATTTCGCTAGTGCTTAACAAAGTTGATAACCAATAAAAATCGCGACAACAAAAATTGTCCCAAGTCAACGGGATATAATAAAGAGGGACGCAGCAAAAGTAATCTTCACGCCTCCGGCATTCGTTCCACGTTTTTAGCACTGACCAGAAGACGAAATGCCTGGCTTAAACAACAGTCGCAATACTACATCACAAGCGGCGGTATGAGAGAGGTGACAAAGAAAATACCACAGGGAGTTAAAACATTAACAATTTCAACTACGAGAAATGGCAGGAACTATTTATTACCTGACAGCCGAAATAATCACATGACAGCAAATAACAATAGAAACGACTGCAACTTACGGTGTCATTTTTCTAGACGGGACATATATTGTAGAGAAGTAACTAGTGTCCGCGCCCACTCACCCGCTCGCCTCGCTTAAGCCCCTTTTTTAAATCTTTCCGTCTTGAGTTTTGTTACTTCAGTGTGATAATACATGACGTGACAGCAATGAGAAGCACAATATACATTACACGAAAGTACTTCCTATTAGGTGGGATATGGTAGCTTAGCTTGGCTTTCCCCGTTTTTGTCGCTCATCTTGAGCGCGAGTTGGACGTGGATTTCAATGCTGAGTTTGGAAGTTGGGACAAGATCAGAGCTGCATTAAAAAATATTTTCATTTGGATTTCATTTACGCTCTTTATCTACTAAGCCACCACTACCTATCAGGGCCCTAATATCTCCTCAAAGAGACTAGCGGGACCTATTCCATATTTTTTCATTCACTCGCTCGCTAATCCAAATTTTTCTTCTTCAAACTTTCTCTATCAATAAAATCCAAGATATATCTGGAAAACATTGAAACAAAACACGGGTGTGTGGAATGAACAAGGCACAACAACCAAAAAATTAAAATTTTCATGGTATCGAGACCTTTAAAAATAATCACAATTCTCAAATAGGGAGAAAAGAAAAATAGTTGACCTGTCCCCTAATTCCAATTTCCTATTCCCCCTTAATCCCCTTCTCCGTATTAAGTTCCGCAAAACCCCAACACCCCCCCGGCGAAACCGCAAACTATTCTTTTCACGATGGGGTGACTTCCCGAGAAGCCCTCCCATTTTCTCTCTTACTCAAGAGACTTCTTCGGAAATTGTTGTTTCCTTTCGGGCTGTCCAACCCGTTCCCGTTCTCGGGGTTGAGCACGAAGTTGCTTTTCAAGACTACATGCCCACTACCTGCCTTGATCTGCTTCTCAAGGCCTGTGCCAGACTCGTCGACAAAGAACAAGCCCTCTCCGAGATCATCGTCGCTGCCAAATGTATTGTGGCCCTTCACTTGGATTTGGAATTGCGTGTCTGCTGAGCAGGCGCATTTGAAGCTTTCCTTCTTATCATTGAAAGTTACTGTTCCAGAGCCCGATTTGATATGATCAGTCTTGTGAATCGTTTTTGGCTTGGGGGTCATTTGTTTTATGGATACCAATACGTTTGATGACGGAGGGTAACCAGTCGCTGACATGATAGTGAAGCTTGCCGTGCCAGTAGCTGGGCTAGAACCACCACCATAAACTGTGCTGTGGACAGAAGATGCTCCGAAACTCTTTGACCGAGAATGTGGGGGCACTAAACCACCGGCAGTCCCAGGAGGGGTGATTGGTGCAGGAATATCGACAAGCGGACCAGAAGGAGCGCTGGTAGGTTTGATATCTCCGCCACTGAGAAATGCCTTATCCTCTGCCTCCATTTCTGCCGCACCGATGCCATTGGTGTCTTCCTTCTCTTCCTCCTCCTTCTTCTTGCTCTTAAAGCCATGTCGGAGGAATGATGCGCCTTTACCGACACTATGTGCCGCCATGCCAACTCCCTTGATAGGAGCACCTGCAACACCTGTAACAATTTTTCCTGGAGTGGCAAAGGTCCCTGAGAAGGTTGAAGACCCTTGGCGCGAGCGAGTAACGTAGTCTGGTCGGAACAACAATCGCAGTCTGACTGTACCAGACTTTCCATTCAACTGAAGTTTGTACTCTTGGGCTCGGAAAGGATCTAGAAGTTCGAGGTTTATGTCTGCTGCACCCAAAAAGTCTGCTTTCTCTCCAAAGTCCCAATCATAGACATTGCAAAGAAATTTTGCCGCAGTCCTAGAAGGAATATCCACCTCAAAAAATTCATTCCAAGCAGGTTGAAGTGTTTTCTTCTGTACCTTTGTCTTGAAGACATCTTTGCCATTGAGTTCAAATTTACAGAAGGGATCGCTATATCCATTTCGGTCGGCTGAGGGAAGATCTATAGCATCAAGAATGTCTACGCGAAGCTTACCCATGTTGTTGATACTCTCACTGCGGTCCAGTAACATCTTCACGGGTATGTACTTCAAGCTGACTTTAACACTAGAGACCTGTCCTTGATCATCCTTGAGCTTCAAAATCGTCGGGTTGTTCTAGAAAATATTAGCAACTATCTTCCACGTCAGACTACCAGACTTACAAGACATTGCTTGAGTGTTTCCAGAGTATTTCCAGTCAATTTGGAAACGGTACGATCGTTGTTCTTATCGTCGCTCCTGTTATCAGTTTTATCACTAATGCGAAGCGTGATCTTTGAAAACTCGAGCTCTCGAACGAAGCAGTCGCCGATCTCATCCAGGGTGGTCTTCCTGGATCTAATTGTGGATGAAGAGTAAGATGGGAAAGCCATGTCATCAATAACAACTTCCACATGAACATTACTCTTTGTGAGCTCCACATCCAAGAGTTTGAAGATGATAAGGCCAGATTCGTGTTTGAGCAATTCTTCAGGAGTAAGTCGGATTTTGGGCAGTTTCTTTTCTTCCGACGTTTCTTCTTGCTCTTTCTCTCCTTCAGCAAGAGTCTTAGCCAGAGTGGGGTCAATCTTTCCATTCTCTTGTTTGGAATTGGCTACCGCAACAGCATCATTCTCTCCAGATTTGGCGCTGTCAATAGAGATGCGACCTCTTTCACTCGATTTCTTCCGAGCCGCCTCCTCTTCGTCTTCGGGGTCGGCGATGTTGAGGCAGGGGTAGAAAGCCACGGTATAATTTAGAGTACCTCTTGGCGAACCTTTACCGTGCATACGTAACGCACTAGCATGCGGTGTCTTAGTATCGTGTACCAGATATTCACCATTTTCAGCCTGAGAAACATAATCGGCAGCTGAAACTTCAACAAGACCAAGAGAACGGTCGGCGTTGATTGACTCTGAATCCATGACTTCAACAGTCAATTTCTCGCGAGCTGAATGTACTGGTACATATATCACTTCATCCCACTCCGGATTGAGATTGTTCCAGAAAGTGACAGTACGACCTTTCTCGATCCCTGACAAAAGGACCCGCACATAAGGATCAGATTTGCCAAGAGTCTCAAGATTGCGAAGGTCACGAGCATTCTTGAAATGGAATCTCATAACACCAACAGGTGTTAAGTAACCACCGGTACCAGCCCCAACACCTGTCAATGCCACTGGCTTCCATTGCAGGGTCAACTTGGTTCGTCCAGTCTTGGCTCCAGCAAGATTGTACCATTCTTGGCCCTTCTCCATTAATTGCAGCATATCGTCAAGCTTGATCTGATAGGTTCCCAAAATAGGATCAGCACCCAACTCTCTATCGTCCTTAATAACAAGCCCAAGCTTTGCCGTCTTGCGATTGGTGATAAGAAATTCCTTGGATCCATTATCCCAAATGGGATTATTGGTCCGCTTCAACTTCCTGGTTACGTGAATCTCTTTATTATTGAGGAGCAAGACGGCATAAGGGTTAAGTTGCCCAATGAGACTCTTTGTACCATCAAGATCCTTGGCTTGTTCAACAGTAAATCGTGCAATACCGGTGTTAGATTCTGGCGGAGGTTCCTTCTTTCCGTCGGGCAGAACACGTCCCTCTAGAACTGGGAAGAATCGAATATCTGCGGATACCACTCCACGAGCCTTGCCATTGGCTATGACTTCAAGCTGCTCATTCTCGTGCTCGAAAACTTCCTCGATCCTCTCAAGAGGGAAAGTAGCGGTTCCAAGTTCTTTGTCCTTACGGATTTCGTTGTAATCAAATACTTGGAGAGTAAGTGAATCGTTGTAAGAAGTGACGATGACATATTTTGTCTCATTCCACTTCGGATTTGCATTCTCCTTGACAATTTTAGTTTGTGCCAGAGCTGCTCCGCCGTTGAAGGCCACAACGGCATATGGATCAGGGGTGCCTGCAAATTTGTCCGTATTCTTAAGGCCATGCGCCCCATGAATGGTAATTGCTAAGACCCCAATCGCGCGATCAACTGCAGATCCAGAGAGCATTTTTGCCACCTCAATAGGGAACACATTCGGCGCGTACATAATTGGACCAATGTTGGCGTGGATTTGCTCTAGGATAAAGGACTCTAGACCAGGGATGAAATTTATATCGAATCCAAGGGTTTCTCCTCCTAGCGGCTTGCAGACGTAATCAATCGTTGGCCGCTCCAAGAAACAGATCTCGACCTTCTCCACATGAGGAAATGGAATTTGGAGCTTGATCTTCACTCGCATCAATCCCGAAAAAGCCATGTCTTCTACAATGACATCGAGGCCTTTGCTGATCATTGCTTTACCAATTCTGATTTCTAGTACAATCTTAGGATTGACCTTGTTCTTGATCTGGCGAGCAGTCATATCTGCATGATCATTTGGCGTGAAACTGAATTTCCAATCCATAAGTACGGTATCGTCTTCGGCCTTTGGATAAGTCTTGACATGCTCCATTCTGGGAGGCTTGCTTCCAAGTGTAAATGTCTTCATTCGGAGGCTGTCCAAGAAGGCGGGTGTGGACGTGCTCAATACTTGATCCACCGAATTGATGATTGTTTCCGCAAGAACAGGTTGATAGATAGGCCAAAATTTGACCAGAAAACTATTTATCCACTCCAGACTTTCCGTTTCGTTCTCTAATTTCTGTTTCGAAAGCTCACGATTGACATCGTCCCGGAAATTTCGTCGTACTCGGCGGATCGATGTTCGATAATATGTCCCGCATGTAGCCATAACTAGGAAAACCCACGCAAGCCCGCCGCCCAACACTGCGATGAGCCATGAAGCAAGGCAGGCAAATATGATGACCGCCGTGTTGTGATACCAATCTAAGGGAATATGTGTTAGTTTAGTATTCTTGTCAACCCTGTTACCAACTCACCACCAAAGAATTTGTCCTCGAGCCTTCCCTCCAACCAAGTTTGGTGGTCAAGTAGACTTTCACCCTCTATTGAGTCGCCGGAATCACCATTGCCAAATCGTGGCGCCCATCCGGCTCGCTCAATCCAACGTTCGTTATCTTCTGCAGAGGTTGCTCCCTTCACTCCATTTACGAGAGGCTTCCCGTCCACGTCTTTGGCTGGTGCAAGAGCCCCAGCCGTCGTTGGGGAAGGAAGATCGTAAGCTCCGGGTTTGCCATCGTCTAGATCTGTAGGAACTGCGATTCCCTTCGACTTGTGTTCGTGGTGGAAGCCTGGTGGAACATGCTAAAGCGGGGTTAGAACGATTTCTATTACAGAACCAACGGGAAAGTCGATTACTTACAGCTCGAGCTTGAGCGGCCTTCTCCTCTGGACTCGCATCTGGATCGAATGTGAATGCTGCTACTCCTGCCTTTTGGCTTTCCTTGACAATTTTCTGCTCGGCGTCCGCCGCTGTGACCGAGCTGTTCGGATCTTGAGCCGCCTCTACGACACCTTGAGCTTTCAATTCTGCCGCTTCGCTCTTCAAAGACATTTTTGCAGCGATGCTGTGGTCCCGCTCCAAGGCCAATTGAGGCAGGCGATGCTGCAATCGACCGTCAATTGAGAAAGGATCCTGTGGGCGGAAGAAGAATGAACAGGAAAGAATCGAAAGTTGGGGTCGCGGGAAGACAAGAGGTACAGTAGTACCGTGCAATATCTTAGATCTCGGCCAAGGAAAGTCAGCTCGGGTGGACGAGTGACAGAGCAGGTGTGGATACTACTGGTGCTGGTACTGGTGTTGGAGTTGGTTCAGGTGGCTTGGGGAAGAGGTTGGGCCGGGTGGGATCCCGGTCGAGCTGGCTGTGACGACAACACTAATGTACAGTAGTTCTGGCTGTGTCCCAAAACTTCAATACCGTGTCTCGGCTGGATGGCGACCACAATGCAGAGCCGAATTCGAACTGGGCGAGCGTGAGAATAGGGTCTGGAGCTGCGGGAGGCGCACGAGATTAATTACAGTACGGTATGATGATATCGGAACAATTCTTTTCGGGGTCCGGTGAGCTCACTGCAGTCTGGTCCCTCGACGGCGTACACGACCTAGGCCGATACCGATACCGTACCTGGGCCTATGGTAGAGATCGGCGAGCGCAGAGGACACTCCACCGTGGATGGGGAAAAGAGAATGAAGGAGTGAATGAATGAACGTAATGGAATGGAATGGTTTTCGGGGGCGGGGCGCGCAAAAGCAGCTTTTATTGTTTACGATGGCCATTGTGCAGGTTTGCATCTGAGGCGTATTCCTTGGTTCCAACCCAATCTGGGTGTCCTGTACCAGGTTCAAATTTGTTACTTTTGATTGATCTTGACCCTCCCCGAAATCCAGTTCGCGAACAAGCTCAGATCGTGCAAACAAGGATGACGCCCGTCGATCATTCATCATCGGACAAGGGGTTGCGATAGTGCACATCTGGGAAGACAAGACTACTGGGAAGACTACTGGATCCCACATGCAACCTCTCCCCCGGGTCAAGAATTGGAGACCCTCGTTTCGCTGGGAACTGAATTTTATTCAGCAGCACAAGGGCCGCCGGTCGCAATGAGGCAGCTCACCTGGGCCACGACGAAGCAAGTCTAAGTTTAAGTCTCGCGGCATTGGAGCAAAGAAGCAAGAGGCAAGAAGCAAGAAGCATACCCGCCCACGAGCTAAGGTGTTCCTCAGCCTGCAGCTTCTCTGCATCCTATCCACATCCACAGAATTTCTTTCCCATATGTACATTAGCTGGTTCTGAATGATTGAGAAAGGAAATGGTGAGTTGCGCTTGCGGACAGCTCCAATGGATGGGTCGGGACCGTCGCGAGAAACCCCGCCACAATTGGCCTTCGTCGTGAATGGGGCTTGACCTGAGTTGACGTTAAGGTGGAATGCCAGAGGAGACGTGCAATGGGGCAAAGCTTGACTGGCGGACGGCCGGGTGCAGGTGGAGAATCAAGCTTCGGATATGTCCATTCGTGCAGGAATAGTCCATCATCTTTCTCTCATGATACAGCAGGTTTTGGACGAGGTCGGGAACAAACTGAGAGATACCCACTGTAGTAACCAAAACGCCGCGACGAGGGGGTGGGGGGCCGTGGACTGCACCGTCCCATCCTCCCTTCTTTTGTGCGTTCCTTTTTTCTTAAAAGGGAGATGACCACGGATCCGATCTGATGTGAGATGGTTGATGAGGACCCAGAAGTGGCTTTGGACGACCAAAAACCCCGCCGCAGGAAGAATGGATATATACGGCATTTCGTGTAGGAAGTCGGCTCCGCGGTAGGGAAACCCAACGACGGTGTTGTATGATCCCGTATTTGCTGGTGAGATGTGTTTTGCTTGGATGGTGATGGGAGATGGGAGATGGGAGATGGAGATGGAGATGGAGATGGGACGTGAAGTAAAGATGGAGACTCCCAGCCCAGCCATGCGCCGGCCGTAGAACGAGACGGGTTTGCGGTGCCTTTCTGCCCCTTCCACGAGACGCGGACAAGGCTTGGCAAGGCTTCAACAGCCTTGCTTACTCTGAATAACTGAACCGTCGCATAATTTCTATTCGTAGACCAGATCATGCAGACCGTCCACAAATCCATGCTACCCACGACAATCAATCAATCCATCACTCACTCCTAATTGCACCTGCGTTGATGGACGACGCTATTTCGTAACCAAGACCCACGAAGGAATTCGACTCGACCGGCGGTGACTTGGCCCAACCTCTCTCACCCCGTATTTGCACGGCCCTTCTCTTTCCTATATCATCCTCCTGTGCGGATTCCATTGAATTTCGGGCAGGACTGACTCTGTCGCGCGGACCGCAGTTGAATGTGTCGATATGGAGGGGCTTGCGAACCATGGCAAAGAGAACGAGAAAAAATTGAGGGGCCGACTGATGAACAAGCTCTTCAAAGAGAAGAAGCCTACGCTAGGAGACGATGGCGTCGACGATTTCCTTCACGGCCCCTCAGACAAGTTACATATGATGCCAGTTGCGAGTTCGCCGTCCTTCCCTCCCCCACTGCAACGACTTGATACTTCCACCGCGCGTCGCTGGCCGTCACCGAGCGAGCTTCAGAAGGCGAAGGGCCGATCGAAAAGCCCCAAAAGAAGCAGAAAGGGCTTGACCGTGCGGTTTACAGACGCCCAACCTGTGGTGATTGGAGAAGGCGGGGACGAGGCTACCGACCCGGTCTCTGAGATAGGGCTGAGGAAGAGGTCAAATACACATCCGCCTCTAAACCCGCCAAATCGAAACCAAAATCCAATCGTCCGTCGAGATACAGAACCTACCGCCTATGGACAGAATGTGTCGGGGGCAACGACAAACATGGATTCCTTCCGTCCTGGCCTCATTCGCCGAACACAAACTGGGTTTGAGTCAATACCAGAGATACAAAATAATCCAGCTCTGAATGATTTCTCCAGACCAAGGGACGTGTCTGGAAAGCAATCATTGCTCAACGAAGGACCGAATGTTGAGACTAAACGACGTTCATTCGCCGAAATGGTCAAGGACGAGATGCGAGGCGGAGAGGGCCTTGCCTTGGTCCAGGCTGCGGCGAAAACGACCAATATCGATGATCAATTTGCTCGAGCTGACTCCCCTACGCCCTTTGATTCTGGTATAACAAACCAACTCAATGAAGTTCATCTCAATACTATCAAAAATACACAGATACCTTCATCCCCTGGATTCCCAGCGCCGCAAGACTTCGATCGTCCTACAACTCCAAGAGACCGTCAGATTTCAAGAAATTTGACGGAAAGTCCGTCGGCGCTTTCGAGAACACCGAGTATGAATCCACAAGAAACCATGCCAGATGACGCCTTACAAGATTTCTCCAGAAGGGTAGCTCATTTGTTCACCTTGTTTCGTCTATCTACCGAATCTACGAAGCCAATTCCTAAATGCACACTTGAAGAGCTTGTGCGAGTCGCATTATGGTGGTTTTTAAAAGGAAGATTAAATCTTGAGGCCACAATCAGGGATCGGCCAGCAAATTCACAAGCCCAACAAACGCTTTTCTTTTTTCGCCAGCAATCTTACGCCGATCTCGCCAAGTCTCTTTGGTTAACACTTACTATCACTTCCAACTATCCCGAGACTCAGCTGCGCCCTGGATCGATAGATTCCAATAGCTCTCTAGCTGATGTGCTCGATGCGCGACAAGGGATAATATCAGGTTTAAAAAAGCTGACATTGTCAATGAAGCGCAACAATTTCCTACCTCCAGATGCTGATGATGCCCCCCTTCCACAGGGGCTCGATGCTTCTATATGGTTACAGGATGAAGGGAACAGATCATTACTCGCAAGCCAAAGGCCAAATTCTCCAATTCCAGTCTCGGAATCGTTTATTCTTGGTGACACAGCGCGAACATTTCAACTGAGTAGGATGTTCACCGAAGGAGTTCTGCTTGAAGAGGCTGCTTCGCAACACTACTGCTGTCCGGTATTAATATCCATCGTCCGTGACCAAAAAGAGAAGGAGATAAGCGCCATTGTCGCAAATCAAGACGGATTGTTGAATCTTATCATCCAGACCGACAAAACCAGGGGGCCAACCTGGGAAGATGTGAGGTGGCAATTCAAACATAACGCCATTGAAGTCAATCTACCACGAGGATTTAGACTACGCCTCAACTTCTCCGAGCAGGACCTGCGGACCTTGTGGGGAATTTATGATTATGAAAATAGAACGCACTCAAGTTTACTTCAACGCCCTGGCGAGGAACTCATATTTGAACGAGTTGTTCCAACCTTCCAATTATTTGAACCCAGTTCCCAGCCGACTTTTCCTAAAGAACCACTCCCCAATTGCCTTTTGCGCGTTTTTGAAAAAACAATAGTTGAAAAGGCAGCGACGGGGCCTCGAACAATGCACCGAGGTTATCGCATTGGCTTGAATACCAGCACCAGGACTAAGAATCTGAGAGGAATCGACCAAGATTTACCACCAAATCTCCCGATCCAATTCGGATTTTTACGCGGAGAAGGTGGCTTACCAGCCCTTCTTTTAAAAATTAATGATGCCAAGATGAAATACACTATGGTCCTTACATTTGAAGATATAAATGACCGTAGCCGGCTCCACGCTCTCCTTACTGGCGTTTGCCCTAAAGATGCAGAGGATATTGTCGCAGAAGCTCCAATTATAAAAGTTTCTGTTTCTACCGGTGACAAGAAAGACTTAACTTGCCTACAAGCTCTTGAGTGGCAAAATTTTAGATTTATTAATGAAAGCCTCGGAGACTTACAGAGCTGCAAGACCGTGCTTTCAGAGCACTTACGGCTTATTATAGACTTCAAGACTGGCAGTTTTACTGACCGTATCAATGTTGGACCTGGGGAGCTGAAGATTCGATTAACTGTAAACTCCCAGAATGAATTTAAGATTCTGCGTCAGCCCCAGCAGGATATGACATTTTCTCTATCGGAATCCCATGTTTCAAAGGAATTGCCACAAGATGTTGCAGCGCTACTTGAAGGTATTGCGGCATCGGAGTCAACTCGCACATACACTTTCCCCAGCACCGAAGAGCTGCATTTATTCCAAGCAGCGTTAACGGGGTTTGCAGTTCTATTTGATGGTAGAGCATCTTCGTTCAACATATCACGACGGCGAATGGTTGTACCTATCTATAAAAAATGGGACGCTGCCACGACAAGGTTACAGATTATCCAGAAAGAGAAGGTTGTGCAGCTGGTAGCCTTTTTTGAAAATTTCAGCCATGGTGACTGCATGAACTTCTCATTGAAATCTACGGATGTCTTCGAGACCTCTAGTCGAGGTGGCAAGTATTCACTGCGCATTGTGGATGCTAAATTCGCCATGCCGAAGCCAAAAGCAGAAGGGGAGAGTGGAACAGACCACCAGTTTGTTTGTTTAGATATGCCAGAGTATCCGGGAGAGCATGATGATATCACAATTCTTTTTGACAGCGAAGCTGGTGAGTTTAAATCTGAGACCGCACGGAAATGATCACTAACAACGCGACAGAGTTGGGAGCATTTACAAAAGCATTGCCGGCGCCGACTAAGGTTGCATCAAGAATTGGGTCTGTGAGGAGGTAGAACTAGCTGTTGACGGAGTTGTTTGGAGTATATAACTACAAGGGAAGAGCATCTGAGCATTTCGATGGAGCGTTACGTAGCTTTGGGAGGGCGATATCCACGGTAGCTCTTGGAAGTTTCTATATGACTCTATCCGTACTGGTAGGACTGGTACTAGCTATCCTGCAGGCTCATGATCGAAGAGCTGCTTGAAACCAAAAAAAGACCGAACATAACATGATAGAAAGCTAAATCTCTGGCTGAAAAACGAGTCTGTCTCGGCCGAGCGTCAAACCACCAAGCGAATAGTAAAAGATTTATCATTTTAATCTTCCGCCCCCCACGTGATTCGGGAATGCCCAATCCCATCCCATGAAACATCGTCATGATGATGTGGTAGCTGCTCGTTCCACCGGTCCATGCCCGCCAAAAATAGGTCGCCGTGCCCAATCAACAGCCGACGAACGAGTTGTGTTTCAACGGCGCCACGGTCAACACGGGCCATAGAAGCTTTGCGGAGCGGAAGATCTCACAAGCAAATCGACCCGTCAATCGCGAGAAAGTCACCTAGGGAAGCCAGCCGCGAGCAGCGAGATGAGACGATGCTAGAGGAAAATGAAAGTATGTGTACCGTCCTTGGTTCCGCAGCGTAATTGCATGTCTGCAACGTCTTCTCCCCGTAGATTTCAGCAGAAATCTCTCTGTCGCGCGAAGGTGGCTCAGCTGCGGCCTTGACAAGAACCTCCCAGGGCTCCTGCTGCCAATACGAGGAATCCCGGCACTGTAGTAGAATGCCCATTAAGGCGGCTCGCCTTGCTTTTGCAACCATGTAAATCCTCCAATTCTTGGAAATATCAACTTTTGTCCTGGACAGGACCGTAGAGTTCTCTTCATCCACCATCACAATCACCCATCGTGACCAACTTCTCTCGTTTGGCCCAACGCCGCTATCGACGACATCTTCCCCTGGGCGCAAGGCGTGGCGTCAATTTCCCCTTATTTTGATCTTTCTAGCTCTAGGCGAAGTCGAAGCCAAAATATTCCACTCGTTTCAGGTCAACCACGACAACCCAAACTGGACCGGCCACGCCGCATATCTTATTTCCGCGCGACTCTGCTATCTCTGGGTGAGGCCCGCCAGCTCATGATGGCGTTCTGAGCACCCTAGCAAATCTCGAACGTTGTTTTGCGGAGCAGTAAACTCAGTAGTTCGTCGATGGTACGGGCGTTTCTTTTCCAGGACTGCATGCCATGGAAAAGTCCAATTACGACTATCGGGCCATCCAGCAGCATGACGAGAACCATGTTTCGACGTACGCTCACGACGACACGATGACCGTCTCTGCGAACGTGAGCCAGGCTGGGAAGGCATATTTGGATGGGCATTGTGCGGAAACGCCCTCTGTCAGACGGCTCTCGCTGCCCACGGCACTCATGGCGAGCTCGAATACATTCTCCATCACTCGGCGGCGGCACCGACATTCGTTTTCTCCCTGGGAGCATATCTTTTTGTTGATATTAAGTCTATGGATCATTCCCACCTCCGCTGTATTCATCGAATTCCAAAACTGCCTGTCTGAGGCCACCCAGAGCGACACGCCATTACAACTACAGTTTATACCACAATTTGTGAATGCGATGTTGGAAACAACAGATTCGGCCCATAATCTCACTATTACTGTCTGGGGGAATGTAAATGGGTCTACCGTTGTCCTACCTCGACTCATTGTACCGCCTGCAAATGATACGGACTATTGGAACAGTAATCAAACATATGGAGGAGGGAAAATACTCGATAATCCGTTTCCAGATGCAACCAAACCGAAGCTCACCACGCTCTCCAATAAGGTTGATATCCTGACATACGAGCCATTTGTCGAAACTGTCGATTTTTGCGGTCAACTTGGGCCAAATATATCTTGCCCACTGGGTCCGGTGTTCAACGCGTCTGGGTAAGTTAAGCACTCTATTCTCTGCAAGCGAGATCTCTATACTGATTGAAATACTTTTTTTAGTACCCCATACGATCTCCCATCCTTCGGCTTAACTAATAACTTTGGCTCGAGTTATGCCTTCACATCCCTCACTGCAACTTTGTTGGTCAAATATGGAGATGAAAATGCAACACCTATTGGCTGTATTTCGGCAAATGTCACACCTAATCTTGGACATAGCCTCAGTGCTATCGTCACTTTTGTTCCGATGGTGATTCTCCTAATTGTTGGAATTGCAACTGCGTTCGCAGCGGTATTTAGTCCTTGGGGGACCACAGATCCATTTCGTTGGACTACGAATTATGGGCGAGACGCCGATCTTCTTCGATTAGTCACCCCTGGATTTGGAGACTGCTTGCAGTACATTCAGTTTATAGCCCTTACGGGCGGCCTCACGCTCAACTATCCCGGATTCTATCAGCCCATCGTCAGTAAGGTTGCCTGGTCTGCTCTCATGTTTAACCAGAGTTTTGTCAGCCACGGACATGGAATCGATAGTCTGATAGATGGGATGTATGTTACTAATGGCAGTTATGGCCTCGATAAGCTTCGACAACTAATCGGCATGAGCGCTGTTGACGATGTATGGGCTGGTATGGCTGTTTGGTTACTAGTCATTATTGGAATCGTCCTCCTCCTTATCCAAGCGTGCTTCTTTTTTCGGTGGGCCTATCGACATATCAACAATACTTCAGAGGAGGATTTGCGAGCAAAGAACTGGCCACTTTCACTTGGAAATGTCATCAGAATTGTTTTCAACTACTTTTTGCTTCCCATGGTCTCCCTATCAATGTTCCAACTGGTAGTATCTGGGGACTCTCCGGCATATGCGGTTGCTCTTGCAGTAGTCATGCTAGTGCTCCTCTTTGGATTCTCGGCCTGGCTTCTATATGTCATCGCCTTTACAAGACCAAAGTCCTATCTATTGGAGGATCTGCGTACGTTCTTGATCTATGGGCCGCTGTACAATACCTACTCCGACCATGCGGCGCCCTACGCTCTCGTTCCAATCCTGCTAACGTTCATTCGGGGTGTTGCAATTGGCGCTATACAGCCCTCTGGCATTGCACAACTCGTATTACTGGCCATATGCGAGGTTATCACGCTTCTCACCCTTCAATCCTTCCGACCCTTCCATGCTCCCACGTCGATGAATATTTACCATACTTTCTGTGCCGCTCTCAGGTTCTCCATCATTTTGCTTATGATTTCATTTGCACCTTCTCTTGGCGTTACTGAGGGATCTAAAGGCTGGATTGGATACGCCATTCTTTTGATTCATGCCATAGTGTTGATTTTAGGATTCTTGCTCAACGCCCTCCAGACTATTGTTGAGGTTGGTGCCCGTATGGCAGGAGCTGGTGGAGATGAAAGTGGTGCGACTAGAGGTGGCTTGGTCAAGGTCTTTGGCATGCGTCAGTTATCGAAGAGACTTCCACGTCGAGATGGAGGATCGAGACAAAGTCAATTGTCTAGCGCAGCCATGCTTGATACCGAAAATGACAGAAAGTCTTACTTAATGGAGAATGGAAGGCTCAGGAGTCAATCCGCTGGTAGTGCTGGTGTGCTTCTTAGTAGGCAGAGCGTTGGACTTGATTCAAATGGTGTCGCCGAGCCCTTCGGATCATTATCACCACAGCAAGTTGGCAGCGGCAATAGCGCTTATACCCCAACTACTCCAGGGGAAGCTAGCACATACTCCTTTTTGCCATCGGCCGCACGCACTCGAGCACCTACCTTAGGTGCTATGGGGGATGTGGAGACGGCAGATCCTTATTATCGACCTCCAAGATTACGGCGGCCAACATTAGAGGCCTATTCTCCGGGTGCTAAGAGTAGAGGGTCATGGGCCAGTGGAGATTGGGTGAAGAGATGGAGCCAGCCAGATCCTGGCGTTGTGGACCAGACAGATGAGGGTCCGTCTGTTTCGGGCTGGGATACCCCCTCTGCTGCGGTTCCTCTGGATGCGAATACGGCTGATCCAAGACGAGCGCAAGCTGATTATACTACGCGAGAGGTTGATTTCTACTATGGTGTTCGTGGCCCAGCCCTTAATGCCAACATACCAAGTCGAAGAATCAAGACTGGCCCAGCAGATCCTACAGGCCCCGCGGCATCAGCAGCGGGGTGGTTTAAAGGGCTGTTTGGAGGAAAGACGAAAGAGAAAGGAAAAGGATTTGAAGTTGTGCGAAGTGCAAGAATGCCTCCTGGTATGGTGGCAAGAAATACTCCTGGTTCGGAAACCCCTCCTGAAGGTGTTCCGGTAGCCACTGGAGTTATTCGGAACGGGCCGATAGATTCAGATGACGAATCTACCCATGCCGGGCCAACCATTGCAGTTTCAAAACCTACTTCAGGCACCGCACCTGAAAATGAGAATCTAGTAAGCCATGGCGAGTCAGAGGGTGAGGGTTCTCAGGATGAAGATGAAGGCTATGAGATCACGAGGATCTCAGATATGCCCCCAATTCTTCCAGGCATAGATATTCCGGGCGGAGGGATTGAGTTGCCAAGTAGATTTCCTTCGAAAGCTACCTCAAAAGCAAGTTCTCGACGGGCTAAGATGACCGATGTCCCTTTAGTACCAAGTATGCCACTACGAGTACCATCTGTACCACGAAAGAGCTCCAAGAGGAGATCACAAGTTATCGATCCGACCCTACCTGAAAATGATTTTATGCAGCAACATCGCCCACATCGCTCCCTAGACATTCCTACTCGAGAGCCCTTTGAACGGTCGAATTCCAATGCACAGCATTCTGACATCTCCACCAGATCAGGCACAACTGACCCAGCCCTTGCAACACCGCACTCACACATCACCTCATCTGCCCTTGGTCATCTATCAGTTGATGATCGACCGAGCAGCGTTGGATATGTACAGCAACATAGCATCCGGACCGTCAACCCGTCTGAAAACCCACAGTTTCTGGGTACCTCAGCCGAAGTTGTCGACGGACGGAATAGTGGTGCGTCATCGATGGAAAACCAACAGACATGACACACGTAACTATACCTTTCTTTTTTAATATCAATATATTTTCCCCCTAGAGCACATGAACGAATCTTCTTTTTCTGCGAGAAAAAAAAAGTCTCAGGCGTTGTGAATTGTGAAGAGAGGCCTTTTTTCCTTGTATTTTAGGCAAACGTGGCTGGAGTAAAACATGGAAATGGAACTGTTTTGTTTTGGGGAGGGAAAGGGGAGGGACTAGGTGGAAATGGCGTTTTTTCCTCCAATCTTTCGTCGAATTTTCTTTTTGCACAGCGGCCCAAGTAACCTTTTTTTTTTCTTCTTAAACTGGATGAGACTTTCCTACCAGGACTGGAAAGAATAGCACCTGCAACGATAAAGATGAAGCCTTTTTGAATGAATGAGGGGGAATGAAGGAATATTTGTAATTGACGAGAAACCTGTCTATAGTATCGTTCATTGCATCATGAAGAACCGTAATAATCTTATGAATACTACTTGGCATGAATCTTTGTTTCCCTTGAATGGGATTTTATTCACTTTAAAAGTCGCGAGGGAGTTCGGGGGCTCACTTAAAATAATAAATATTTTAAAACCTAAAGGGGCTCTTTTCTACTGGCGGCGGCTGTTTGGTCTCTTGCCGGGCTACCTATTAAGGGAATGAGGGGTAATTGGGGCGATTGTTAAAATCGTCACCTGACCTAGTCCAAAATGTAAAAGAATTCTCATCAGAGCTCTCTCGTCGATGGTGAATATTTTGTTATTCAAGATAAATCGCATATGTACTTCCTCGACTGTGAGATGCTGCTCTCGTAACACACGTGGACTTGAGCTCGAATCGGTACGGCCCGCCGGCTTACCACGCAGTCGTCCCAGCTGGGTTGGGTGCTGTAGCGGTGATGGTATTGGTATGAAGAGACCTCTGATGTGAATGGTAAGAAAGGCAATAAAACGATGAATAGCCCGCTGGCACAAGTAATAACGACCCATTCCTCTCCCTCCTCGCTCGAAGAGAATAGCCTTACGTAGCTCCAGGTTTCGCGCATCGTCCAATGTTTCGTGTGCCTTGTCGGAACAGTCAGACGCCAGGCCCGGCGATGACGGAGTGATGCGCGCAAGCCAATGATACGAGCACGAACGCTCGCCCCAGGCTGTACCCCTCCAAAAAGAAAATACCAAGGACCGCCTTAAACTGCCCACTGCCAACCCGCCAACGCGAAAGCCGGAGCTGTTTTTCTGTTTTCTCGCTGGTGACCACGCTTCTTGTCTGCGTCATTTCCTCTCCTTGCCTTGTCCCCACGCTAAAACAGACAACCCCAGGCACGGGGCACGTATGCTTTTCTCTCCATCAAGAGTTAATTCACTCTCCTCAACAAAACTAACTTTCCCTCTCGCAGCTCTCTCCCCGACGACCCGGCAGCTTTCTCGCGCCCTGTGAATTGGATTGTCGCAAATCCCCGATAAGCGGGAAACCAACCCGTTTTTTCAACGGATATAGAGGAGAGATTAAAGGTGTAGAGGAAACATCGAAACATGGTCGGGCTGGGACATTCGCACCGCCGGACCTCCGGGGCAAGTATGTTAACATTTTTCTGCTTTCTTTGGTGTGAAAACCCAAGACGGCGTAGGCCCGAGGGCTTGGAGGTCATTGAAGAATTTATCGCTGACGGCATGGTCCGGATATAGGCAATCGGTCTTCTATCGACGATTCAAAGTCGGATGGCCCGGAGGATGAAACCACAGTTGTCGAGCCAGATCAGGGCAATGGTGAGAAATATATTGAATGGCACTTTTCGAGAGAGCCTTGTTACTGACGATGAGGTAGTCCTGTCGCATATCATATCACAACTGCGGCCCGGCGCGGATTTGAGTCGGGTGGTTCTGCCGACTTTTATTCTCGAGCCGAGGAGTATGTTGGAGAGAATTACAAAGTGCGTTGATATCTAATTGAGAGATCTGTCTGGGGGTGGGAAATATTCGCGGTTCGCTGACCGGAAGCAGCTTCATGGCACATCCAGAAACTTTATTACCTATGCCAGAGGTCGATGATCCGGTGGCAAGATTTGTTTCCGTGGTGAAGTTCTATCTGAGTGGGTGGCATATTAAACCTCCGTAAGCCCAACTGCACTCTTTTGGCATGCTGGGAAGGAAGACCTAATTTGATGCTCAGGGGTGTTAAGAAACCACTCAATCCGATCTTGGGCGAAACATTCGCCTGTTACTGGGAATTCCCAGATAAGACTAAAAGCTACTACATTTCCGAACAGACCTCTCACCACCCCCCGAAATCTAGCTACTTTTACATGGCACCAGAGCACCATATCCGAATCGATGGCACCCTGAAACCTCGAAGTAAATTCTTGGGTAACTCGGCAGCAAGTATGATGGAGGGCATTGCTATTCTGCGTTTTCTCAACAGAGGAGATGGTCCTAAAGGAGAACGATACATACTCACACAACCTAACATGTATGCGAGAGGCATCTTATTTGGAAAGATGAAGTATGAGCTCGGAGACCACAGCTTTGTGAGGTGCCCAGAACTGGGTCTAAGTGCAGATATCGAATTCAAGACGAAGGGTTACTTTGGCGGAACCTACAATGCAATTGGAGGAACCATCAAGAACGATAAAACTGGCGAAGTTCTATATGAGCTTTCCGGTATGTGGAGCGGAGAAATGTTCATGACAGATAAAAAGGTATGCCTTCTCGATAAGGCAGAGGGGTTGTTCAATTTGCTAATATATCCTTTGCAGACTATGCATAAAGAATTACTGTTTAATGCAACTAAGGCAAAACACACCCCACCACTAGCTCGACCTCTAAGTGAGCAAGACGAGCGGGAATCCCAAAAATTATGGCGTAAGACATCACAGGCTGTCATAGACCGTAATCATGAAGTGGCAACAGACGAAAAGACCAAAATTGAAGACATGCAAAGAGACGAGGCTGCTAAAAGAGTCGAAGACGGCGTAGAATGGCATCCAAGACTTTTCAGAGCGGTCGTTGGAGGACCAGGTGGGCCAGACGAAGGTGAGGAAGGCTTGGACTGGATATTAAATGCCAACATGTAAGTGTAGAAAGTTGGTTTGAAGGAGACCCCGCCTAACAATTTATAGTGATGGATCCACCCCACAACTACAGACGGAGCAGATATTGGCAATAACCCCGATTCTCCCGGGCCAAGTAAATAACGAAAAGAATCCAATTCCTCCTCATAAAACGGGATCAGTCGCCCAAGCTGCGCCAGCAGAAAATTCTCACCCACCAGCTGCAGAATCTGATCTTATTGACTTTGGACAAAATGAGACAACTACTGCTACGGCACCTGCTCCAAAAACCCAGGTCCCGAGTAAAAACCCGCCGCCACCGCAGCAGCAGCCGCAAACAGACGCCAACTACTTTCACGAGGGGCCGTTAATCGATTTTCACGATGATATGAAAACGGTACTAGAGAATCATCCGATGAAGAGGCAAAATACTAGTACATCAAGTCTGGATGAATTCGTAGATGCGGAGGGATAAGCAATTTACGTAGTTAGATGGGCAAAGCAAGGGGCATACACGCTGAGCATGGTTGGGGGGAAATAAGGAAATTCTTAGAAAAGGGGCAGGTTGGCGTTGTGACTTTTACGGAACGCATTCTCCAGCCCATGTATAAAATACAGCGGCAGAGACACCAATACCTACCTACAACTACGATGGATTTATTTTTGGAGATAGTTATTAACATTTTTTCTTTTTTCTCTCTTCTTTTGGGCAGAGCTAAGCTCGCCGAATTCCCTCTTGAAATAGAAAGAGCTTTCTGTTGTGATGATACATGACCCTTCGATCCCTCATCTGTAGAATCAAGAATGACCTGAACGCCAGATATTGCCGCCCTTCATCCACATACAAATAATATAACCTATTCTTGAAACGCTAGGATCACTCATCGACTTTCTCTCGCCTCTCATGCCTAGTCTTGTAGCATTCCCTTCCTTCATTCCTTAAAGACAGCTCAATATCTCCTCTTCGTCGGCTCTGGGCTAGGACTGCGGCTCATGCTCCTCTCATCCCTCCCTCTCATTCTCAGCCACTTCTTCGTGCTCAATTCCAGCTCCCTATCCAACTCGGGACTCGGGTTCTTCCTGTGAATGAAATTGCAGAAACCACCCCGGACGCATCCTTCCCCACTGTTCAACCGGCAGCAAGCTTCGCGGAAGTCGGTAACGGGCGACAGCTCGCAGTAAATGGGACGCGCGGCGTACCAGCGGGAGTTCAGGGCGTCGCATGCCTTCTGTGCCGAGTCTTCGTACTTGAATCGCGCGTAGACATTACCGATGAGATCTGAAATTAAAATAAAGATGTTAGTATATCTTATACTCGACGTAATTGTGAAGAGATCATGAAAGGAAAACAAGAAAGATGGAAAGAGAGACATACGATCATTGTTATTATCACACACTACCACCTCCTCGATCTCTCCGAACTTGCACATCTCGCACCAGAAATCCTCGTAGAAGGCATCGAAATGATTCTGCAGCTGACTGGCGTTCATCTTGTTCTTCGGGTCGTACGCCGGGTTTTGATATAGGTTGGGGAGGAGGATGGTCTGGCTGTACGAAGGCTTGACGTGCTTGCGCGAGCAGCGGTCGCCATGACGGCACGCACCGATCTTGTAGTAGAAGGAGCAGTTGACTTTGTCGGCTTCGGTGCCAAAGATACTGGCGAGGTAATTCGCCATAGTGTTCTCAGGTGCAGCTGTGTGTTCTGCGGTGGTGGGTTTTTTGGTAGCTTGAAGTTTTTGGCTTCTAGTTCGTTTTGACGCTGCGCTACGAAGGATAAGCCGGGCCTATCTATGTAATACGCACAACTAATACTCTGGTATATGCGCTCCTTGGAAGACTTCTCGATAGAACCAGAGAAAGGCTTCACGGTGCGTAGTTGTAAAGTTGATACCCGGACAAGTCTTTGCGGCGAAAAGCTTATGATATGAATGAGGCTGCGGATCTATTAGGACTAGCTCTAGCGTCGCCCCAGAGGCATATTACTAATTCGGCAAATTGGCCTGATCTGGATGGTTCGAGAACTTTGACATTCCATCTTCAAGTTGAACGACTTCCCCTACGTAATTAGGATAGGCCGATTGAAAAGTAAGTTGCAATTGAAATTAGTTCAAGACAATGCATGTTCTTGTAATACTAATTGATACTTCCGCTGCATAGCTTTTCTTTTTTTCTTTTTAAAAAAAGCCAGACATACTAGATCTTCTAAGCTCCATGCCGGCAGCAGTTGGGATTCTATCTCAAAGAAACTACGGCAAGAAAAGACCAATTCATAATGAGGCAATTTTGAGAGCAAGTTGTTGTAATAGATCAATTTACGGTTAGACGTCTATTGTCTGTTCGCGGGCGAGAGCTTTGAACCCTTTCAGGAAGTCGTCTCTGAGATCCTCCCATGCCTCGAGACCAACACTCACCCGCAACACCGTTCTATCAACTGTTGAATCTGTCATTGATCGCCATTCAATGAGACTTTCCACTCCACCGAGACTTGTGGCATGATAAAACAAATCAAGCTTGCTTGGGAACCTGCGAGCTAGTGACTCGGTCTTCATGGAGATATTGAAGACCGGCCCAAACCCATTCGGCATCTGCTCCAAGAGCCATCCAGCTTGGATATCCTCCTTCTGTAAACTTGCATGCTTAATACTGGCCAAAACAGATCTCACAATCTCGCCATTTTCAGAGCTCACAGTGGAAGAAATTTCTGGAGCGGCGGTCTTGGGGTTCAATGCGGCATGCAGCCACGAAACCAATTGCGTGGCATTGCGTGACTGCCTCTCAACTCGGACTTCCAAAGTTCGGAGACTCCTCACAGCTAGCCACCCTTCCATAGATCCCAGAACGTTACCAAGAAAAGCTCTCTCTTCAACTAACTGATCCCACCAGCCCTCCTTTGCTCTTGCAGGATGGATAGCAAGAACCCCACAAAGCAAATCTGAATGTCCTCCAATATACTTAGTTGCGCTATGCATCACGATATCTGCACCCCAAAGAAATGGATCTTGCAGAGGAGGTGGCCCAAATGTTGAGTCAACAGTCAGAAATGCCCCTCGTTTGTGAGCCTTTTCCGCATATGCTTTGAGGTTTCTAGCTTCGCCCGAAGGATTGAGAGGGGTTTCCACATGAACAATATCACCAGGGTGTAGCTCTTCAGCTGGACAGTCCAGAGGTAACACCTTGATCCCAGTGAGTTTTTGGTGAATTTTGATAACGTCATGGCATCCATGGTAGCCACCAGAAATAGCTATACGCTTTGGATTCAAAAAGGTTAACAGAGAATGGAAAGCACTGAGACCAGAAGCATAAGTCAAGGCCGGACCATTCAATATATTGGAAAGGATCGCTTCAAATCGTCTGTTGTTTGCACTCCCGTGCCTTGAGTAGACATACCCGTACGCTTCTCTCTCTTCCGACTTCGTAACTTGTTAGATAATCTACACGCGGTGTTTGAGGGGAAGACACACGGTCATTTCGGTGAATGATTTCAATTCATCTGGATCCCGATTATAACGAAAAGTTGTTGAAACATGCAAGGCGGGAGCAATATCTCTTTCTGTGTTAAGATGGTCGTCTGAGTGGATAACTCTCGAAGAGAGTGATAGATTGTCAACATGACTAGATACGCCGTTTTCCTGGCCGGTTTGGCTAGCGTTCCCGTTTTGAGGATTGATTGTGAGATTGAGACCACGCGGTACAAAGGTCTCCTCCATACTGATGAATATTGACAAGTGAGCAAGAGAGACTTTTGTTTCTTTGAATAAATATAGAAAAAAAAGTTGTACTTTGGTGCTTCATCGTTGCGCAACGCACACCTCTTTTTTATAGTGGGGTATTGGTTGCTTTAGCGGCCGGCCTCGGGCGTAGTCGCGGAGCTTCCCCCCTTTTCATTCGTCTACTGATATTACGACATCCTAGAAAATAGAGTACTAAGAGCTCGATTAGAAGATCACACACACATGGCGTTTCCCCATTCTTACTGTTTGTAACCTGATCATACGGAACGGCGGATGTCCTGTGTTCACCACAAACTTAGTGCCCATCTGGCTCTGATTAGTAAATGGTTGGGATATCGTAGAGCATCCTTCATAATTAATCTCGTATTTAAAGCAAATGGGTATCTAATTAAATACAGCAAAATGACGAGGTATATTAGCATAATCATCCTTGCCAGATTTTGAGCATGAAATAGGACTTATAACAACTCAGAGTTCTCCAAATTTTGAAGGTTATACACAACTTCAATATCAGCTTGAGCCTTGCATTCAATCCACTTTTTAACGATCATTTCAAGCTTACCGCCGACAGATTTTGCTTCCGATTTACTCATAAAAATACCCCTCTCCTGGTTCCCATTTTTTATATATTGATCAATCTTAGCAAGCTTGATGGTAAGTCTTCTCAAAGTGGTGATATTGACGGGGATTGTTAGACTTAAATTGTGTGTCTTCTCCTTTTCGGGAATCCGCTCCAATGGCATTCTCATTGATTTTATTCTTACTGGCCTGGTCTGGTCACCGGGCCTTCCTTTCTGGGACAACATAGACTTTTGTTGTCTCATGAGATATGCCCGCGGATCACCATCCGGCAAGGAAGTTTTCATAAGCGGATTTTCTGTGCTGGTACTATTTCGCAGCACCTCGTCAGACCCAAGAGCAGCTATGGCAGAATGATAGCGATTTGTATGTGGAGATGAGCGAGTATCGTTATGTAGAATGACCTCGTCTACTTCTGATTCAATGGCTCGAAGCTGTTCGCGTCTTCGACGAGTAGCCTGCGCTTTTCTGTTTTCATAGTCCAATGCCGATAAAATATCCACATTTGTTTCTTGTTGGAGTAATACATCTTGGTGGTTGCTAATCTGGGCTTCGAGAGCTTGGTTCGTCGTCGGCAATCTCGTCTGGTGCAGTTCATCCTTAGAAACGTAATTCCCAATACGTCGCATTGGTGACACAAATGGTTTGTTTTTACTGCGGGATGTTTCACGAAACTTTGAATATGGAGTCGGTGGCGATGAGAGAGAAATGTTGGTTAAGTTTTTGGCACTAATAAAATCTCTCTTTGACGAGGGAATTCTAACGTTATTACTAGTGAATAGAAGCTCTTCATCTGAGCCAGTTGTAAAAAGTTGTGCACTTGGTTGCCGTGCTCCAATATTGGTATTGGCGACTTTCGATGGCTGGGCGGATTGAATTTCACTAACCAATGGCGTTATGTCATTTCTTTGGAGAGTTTGTCGAGGGGAAGAGAGGATCGGTGATGTACCAGAATTAGAAGAGACCGGATCTTCTTCAGAAGAGTGTTGTAATGTTGGTACAGTATAGGATTGAGTACCAGGTCCTCGACCAGCTCTGTTAACTGAAACTGCGCAGGTAGGCCTTGGTGGCTGGACCGAAACTACCATTTTAGCAATGGCCCATGGATTTAAAAGTCTCGCTGGATTACATGGCACATCAATAGATGGTGGTTGGGTGGTGGCCAAAATTTGTTGTTCTTTATATGAAAGCCCTTCTATATCCTCACTATAATCATTGGACATGTTAAACTCCCATCTGCGTACAACTTTGGTAGGAGGGGTATCACTCGCTTGCCCACAGGGCCTAACAACCCCCCTGCTCTCTTTAGTTGCTAGAGGAATCTGGGATACTTTAGAAGTTGAAGTATGTTGTGAATTAGAGAGCACAAGATCTTCTTGCGAGGCGGATGAGGAATATCCAATCGGTAAGTTGATCGACTTTCGAGCCAAGAGCAATTCAAAGCTGTCTGAATCTATGTGCCGGAGTTTCTGAGAACTAGCAGAGGCTTCTGTATGCCGTTGACCATACACATCTTCAAAGAGCTTCTCCACAAAATTTAGGATAAGAGATTCATTTCCGAAAATAACATCATCCTTTGCAGGTTCTACGTTAGGGTCATAACTCGCAACTGGACACTTAATGTTCAGCCGAATGAACGGATTTTTGAGACTCTTTGAGAAACTTGGATGAGAATTTCTGATATATAATTTGAATAAGGTGACAATCTTCCTCATGGTGCCTTTGGCGTGCGATACAGGTCTCGCGTCGATCGATATATGTTGACCGTATCCGATTTTTGAAGAGTCCGCATCTGGTCGAGGCAGAACGACGTCGATAATATACTGACAATCCTTTGAGTTATGGCTATCATCGAGATCTGACTCCCCTGAAAGCCCTAGAGCACAACTTTCTTCAGTACAATTTCCTGAAAATGTCAATGTCTGTTCAATGCACTGGCTTGCAAGGTCTCTGCTAATAGCTTTAGAGACGGCTTCCCTGATACCATCGCTTGGACGTGGAGCAAATGACCAGGAATCTTTTCCTCCCTTGGTCACCTTGAATGAAAATCTGACTCGAGGTCGGGCAAGTGCATACGCTTGTAATAACTCCTTGATTTTTGAGATAGTCTTTGATGCTTCCTTCAGGGCGGATTGCTTCCTAACAGGAAGCTTGAACATAAAATTTGTGACAGAAACGGTAGTACCAATTGGGTGCGATGACCGAGTTTGACTGTCGCTGCCGCCAGGAGCTTTCAACTTTACAGTTGTAGCCACCGCTTCGCCATCTGTCCTGGTTGTAACAGAAACTTCACCCAACTGAACTGCACTGGCCAGAGCCTCTCCTCTAAACCCAAGGCTGATACCGCCAATAGATCTAAGCTCTTCAAAAGACTTTAATTTGCTGGTATACCCGCGTCTTCCAAGAGCATCAAGGTCTGCTTGAGGAATGCCCTGACCATTGTCCCGAACCTCAATTTTATCAAGGGTATTTGGAGAGATTAAAATATCGATAGATGTAGCTTTAGCATCGATTGAGTTGTCAACAAGCTCCTTGACTAGAGACGTAGGCGTGGTAAGAGCCTGAGCAGACCCCAAGAGATGAATTGTTGATGCTGGTAGATGTAATATAGCCATTGTATTCACAAGATTTGTTGATACAACGAAGATCGAACCACCTCGCACTCTCCTCCAGCTCCACCATTTGTAGGAATGTTTTGGATCAACGAGGCTTGTGATTAGATATATTGAAAGGATGACATTTCTGGGGTTGAAATAAAGATCAAGTCGTTATTTCAGCCTCGCCGAGTGTGGCTGGTGGATGTGGCTGCAACACAGGCTCTAATGCGTGGGTGACTCAGGCCTTGGTTCCGAGTCATCACCTTCAACTTAAACAAATATATTTTGAAGGCCAAGCCCAAAGCTTCCTTTACACCCAACGCGCAACTTGGGGCATCCAATTATCTTGAAAAGACGCCATAACGACGTCTAAAATACTCTCTAGAGCGCTCTGGGTGCGCAGGTCGCCCTACAGATTTACTTTCAACTATCCACGTGCCAAAATGGCTACCAACGCAGCCTCCCACAACACCAGTAAGAATTGGTCAATTGTTAGATATTGAAGCTTTCGCTGACCCTCGTTTGAAAAGCTGGTGAAGAAACAGGTCCGGTATCTGGAACTCCCTTTCCCGCCTCGAACGATGCAAAAACCGCTCTTGCGAACTCCGCAAAGTCCAATGCGACAGGCTCTCACGTTGCTGGGGAAGTTGCTGCAAATAAAGATGCGGAAACTGCGCCAGGAGAAAAAAAAGTGAAAAGTGAAAAAGATTGTATGGACACCTAATTTCGAACCTATCTACCGTCTGCAAGTCTATAATAAGAATACAAAGTTGACTCGTTGTTCAAACAGTGGAACGAGAACGCAAGAAAGCCGAGAAACAAGCAAAATTCGACCAGAAAAAGGCAAAAGTAGCAAGTGCGGCAACATCAACAATTAGCAAGAGCAAAGAGAAGAAAGCTAAGGCTGAGAAGAAAGCCGAAGAAGACGCTCTACCTCCATATATTGAAGAAACTCCTTCTGGAGAGAAGAAGAGTATATTTCCATGCCAAAAGGGTGCTCCACTTGATGGTTTAGGTGCTAACTCATTAAGTCATAAAATCTTTCGACGATCCCCAGTATAAAGCTTACAACCCGACTGCCGTTGAATCTGCTTGGTACGCATGGTGGGAAAAGGAGGGTTTCTTTAAGCCCGAATTTACAACAGATGGCAAAGTGAAACCCGCAGGATCGTTTGTCATCGTTGAACCACCGCCAAACGTTACCGGGAATCTGCATATGGGCCATGCGTTGGGCAACGCTTTGCAAGATGTCATGATTCGATACAATCGTATGCACGGCAAGACTACATTATGGCTTCCTGGATGTGATCACGCAGGCATTTCCACACAGAGCGTCGTGGAGAATATCCTGTGGCGTCGTCAACAAAAGACTCGCCATGATTTGGGACGAACAAAATTTGTTGAAACCGTCTGGGATTGGAAGAATGAATATCATCAAAAGATCAACACTGTGCTTAGGCGAATGGGTGGCTCCTTTGATTGGACTCGAGAAGCCTTTACTATGAACGAAAATTTCTCAGCTGCTGTTACAGAGACATTTGTTCAACTACACGATGAAGGCATCATTTATAGGGCGAACCGACTCGTAAACTGGTGCACAAAATTGAACACCGCTCTATCTAACCTTGAGGTCGTCAATAAAGAGTTGACTGGCCGAACATTGCTAGATGTACCTGGCTATGACAAGAAGGTCGAATTTGGCATTATCGTCCACTTCAAATATAATATCGAAGGCACCGACGAACAGATTGAGGTTGCAACTACTCGTCCAGAAACCATGCTTGGGGATACTGGTGTTGCTGTACACCCAGATGATGAACGATACAAGCATCTCGTAGGCAAGAATGCTATCCATCCCTTTATTCCAGGACGGCTGATGCCAATTGTTGCCGATGACTATGTTGAGAAAGAATTCGGTACTGGTGCAGTGAAAATTACTCCAGCTCACGACCCTAACGATTTTTCACTTGGAGAACGCCATAAGCTCAAGTTTATTAACATACTGACCGATGACGGAAAGATGAATGAGAATGCAGGGTCATACGCGGGCCAAAGGCGATTTGATGTCAGATATACGATTCAGGAAGATCTTAAAAAGGCTGGCTTGTACGTTGACAAGAAGGATAACGCCATGACAGTGCCACTCTGCGAAAAGTCAAAGGACGTAATCGAGCCTCTTATGAAACCCCAATGGTGGATGAAGATGAAAGATATGGCTGCTGCAGCTCTTAATGTTGTGAAAACCGGCGAGATTAAAATCTTACCAGAAAGTGCAGAGAAGAACTATATCAGATGGATGGAGAATGTCAATGACTGGTGTCTTTCTAGACAATTGTGGTGGGGCCACCAAGCGCCGATGTATTTTGCTGATATCTCTGGTGAGAAATCTGACGAAGCTGATGGCAAGCTGTGGTTTGCGGGCCGGACGCAGGAGGAGGCAGAATTGAAGGCTAGGAAAGCCCTCCCAGGAAAGACATTCACCCTCAAGAGAGATGAGGATGTCCTTGACACCTGGTTCTCATCCGGCCTCTGGCCCTTTGCAACCCTGGGATGGCCGAATAAGACCCACGACCTCGAAACGCTCTTTCCAACGAGTGTTCTAGAAACTGGCTGGGATATCCTCTTCTTTTGGATTGCTCGAATGGTCATGTTTAGCCTTAAGCTGACTGGCAAAGTGCCATTTACTGAAGTCTACTGTCACTCCTTGATCCGAGATTCAGAGGGTCGGAAGATGTCGAAGTCGCTGGGTAATGTTATCGATCCTCAAGATGTGATTGAAGGAATCGCATTAGAGGATTTGCACAAGAAGCTTCTAACGGGGAATTTAAATCCACTTGAAGTGGAGAGAGCCACCAAGTACCAGAAGAGTGCTTTCCCTGATGGTATTCCACAGTGTGGTACGGATGCTCTACGATTTGCATTAGTGTCATACACGACAGGTGGTGGCGATATTGCATTTGACATCAAGGTTATTCATGGATACCGCAAGTTCTGTAACAAGATTTATCAGGCAACAAAGTATGTTCTTGGTAGAGTTGACGCAGATTTTGTTCCACGAAAGACAGGTAAACTTGCAGGCAAAGAGTCGCTAGCAGAGAAGTGGATTCTGCACAAGATGACCATTGCAGCACGAGACATCAACCAAGCCTTAGAAGATAGAGAATTCATGCGCTCAACTTCTATCATCTATCAGTACTGGTACAACCAATTATGCGATGTCTTCATTGAAAATTCGAAGGCTATCCTTCAAGATGGAACGCCTGAGGAGAAACGATCAGCTCTTGACACCTTATACACTGTCCTGGAAGGCGGGCTGACTATGATCCATCCTTACATGCCTTTCCTCACCGAAGAACTTTGGCAACGACTTCCCCGTCGTTCAGGAGACAAGACCCCATCTATCGTTGTTGCACAATATCCTGTATACGACTCAGCAATGGATGACCCCAAGTCGGAAGCTGCATATGAGCTTGTCCTCGACATCTCTAAGGGTGTCCGATCATTGATGTCCGAATACGTTCTCAAGGATGAAGGAAAAGGTTAGTATCACCATCAGCATTTACGAGTCAATATTAACAACCGCCGTAGTATTCATCCAAACCTATGACGCAACCTCCCACAGCACCGTCACCGCACAGATCCAATCCATTAAAGCTCTCTCCGGCAAAGGAATTTCTTCACTCTCTATCCTTGCCTCTACCGACCCCCGACCTGCAGGCTGTGTGGTATTCTCCGTGTCCTCAGCCGCTGCCGTCTTCCTGCACGTGAAAGGCCGTGTGGACATCGATGGCGAAATCACCAAAGCCTCCAAGAAGCTGGAAAAGACAAAGCAAGGCATCGAGAAACAGAACAAGATTCTTGGTGATGAGGGATACAAAGAGAAGGTCAGCAAGGAACTGCAAGAGTTTGAGATGAAGAAGTTGGCGGATTTGATGACGGAGAGGAAGGCATTCGAAGAGGTTATCAAACAATTTGAGATTTTGAAAACGGAGTAGATGAGAGTCATAGGTGGAAGACAGATAGATCAAAAGCTGTTGGTGTTGAGATTCTTGTTAGATTTTGCCCGAAATAGGCTTGACTGTAGTTTGAGAGTTTCCAATTCATGACCTTTCTGAAGCCCTGTTAGCAGCATTTTCATGACCACCATTAATTAAAACAATTTGTAAGTTTTACTAATTTATTCTCTTTGTTCAACTACCTAAAGTTCCGTCACCGACTTCCATTCGGACCTTTGGGTGGATCTCTGACCAGCAAGCGGACCTTGCCCTGCCCAATTTCGTGTCCCTGACTTAATATGTCAACTTCCTCCTTCTCCGTCTCCGCCGCACCTGCAGTGGCCCCTTCTCGGGATAAGGTCTTATCCCACGATCTTGCATCGATCCCGAGGATACCTCCAACATTATTTCTATCGCCTGGGACAGAGAACTCCCGGTACGCATATCGCCACTCATTTAGGAAGTTTCGGATTGCTTTGCCAACCTTGTCTTTGCCGTTCTTGCTATGATGACCAGTACCAGTAATTGCATAGACAGGCCTCGTTTCCTTTTGGTTCTCGAGGAGAACCTTTTCGAGATACTCGACAGCTTCCTCGGGATGAAGACCATGGAGGTCAACGTAGAGCTCGGCATTTGAAGAACTATTCTTGTTACGTTCTTCATAAAGTTCACGAGCGGCCTCGCGATGTGCTTTTCGCATCGCATCATTCTCACTTTGGCCGCGGAGGCTTAGTGCTTTTGCAGCCCGTGCATCATTACGGTTCCATGCTTGAGCCGCACTTTGCTAAGTCAGTCAAGTATTCTAGGTAATGGGGTCAGGAATCAAAAGCATATACCTTTGCAGGAATTTGTTCCTCAAGCCACCATGCTTTATAGCATCTTGTCTAGCTTTGAGGTATGCTTTATTGGCTCGCTCACCAGTCTCTAGCCAAGGCACATGCTGTGGGCTGGGGATGGCTTGTGCGGCAACACTGTTTTCTCCGTTACGGATACTAGTAGAGCTGCCATTTCTGCCCATTCTCTTCACATCTTGTCGCATCAAACCAGGACCAGGAGAGGGCGACATTTTTACCACCTCGGCAAGAGAGCTTGGGGCAGCATTCTCCTTGTGACCATGTCCATGGCCGCCTCTTTTTCCATGATGCTTCTTCCCACCCTTTGTAGCGACTGCACCGAGAGAAGGAAAAGCCTCGGTATCGTCCAGAGCAGGTGCTGCTGGATTCAACTCTCGAGATTGATGTCGGCTACTTGGTCGTGATCTTTGGCTAGACCCATCACTTGTGTAGCCTTGCATTCCTTTAAAACCAGGAGGGGGGGTGAAGCTTGCGCCTTGATAATTACTAAAAGCGTGATTGGAGCCGTATGAGCTAGGCCACTGGTCCTGCATAGATTGTAGAGAAGGAAAGGCATTGTAATCTTGGAATTGGAAACTGGGCTGAGCGTTTTGGAGTGGAGGCGTACTACTCTCATCCAGAGCAAGACGATTCATAAAATGTGAGGGGTCATGGGAGAAGATGCAGGTGTCGCCAGCAAGGCAATTTCCCATCACCCAGTATCTAAATAAATTAGCGAGTAATAATTTTGAAAATACAAAAATACACTTACTTGCAGATGTGGTTGCTTAAATCATGGCTGAATCTACAGTCCGCCCGAAGACATTGACCTGTTGAGAGCCAAAATCTACAGACAACACCACTACGCTGCTGTCCAGCAGGGGTTATAGGACGAGGTGCCTCTGCGGCCATGGATTTACCTATTAGGATAGCATTCTTGGCTTCAGTGGTTTGGGCTTGAGGAACAGAAGCATCGGCTGTTTGACCCTCCATAAACGCCATTATAGTAGCACTCAAATCATATCCGTGAACGGCCAGCGCCGCTTCAATCTCTTCATCCGACTTGGAAGGGCCAAGGATTGACCGTAACATATCGTATGGACTCATATCTGACTGCTGAGTTGAAATGTACTCAGCAGCCGCAGCATTGAGACCACTTTGGCCTCCAGCAGAAGAGGAGGTATTACTTCCACCGTCATCATTTACAAGCCAGTCCACATTTTCACTGCCATAGTCCCCATATATATCTTGGGTTGGGCTTGTATCAGTGGGAAATTCGTATGCGTTCAAACTCGGACTGTGAGGTATCGCTGGACTAGAAAAAGCAAGTCTTGGGGAAGGACGGGGTGAAGTAAAAGGAGATGCTGTCGACGACTTCGCTCTGCTGAATGCTTGTGGCACAAAGCCGGGTGGTGCAAGAGGGCTTACACCTAGACGAGGTGAAGATGAGACTGGAGTACCAGCACCACCTCGAGGGATCTGCCAGGGAGCTGGGGACGGTCGTCGTAGGACAGTATGCCTCATTGGCGGTGGGGAAGTGGGGTTTGTCGAGGACTCCCGGTACCTCCATAAAACGTCCAGGACTGCATTCTCAAGAGTCGCTCCAACTAATGTAGTTTCTTTCTTAAGTAACTCTTCCAGCTTGTCCGTTCTCTCTTCATCATCGAGGGTCTCATCTTGAAGTAAGGGGAGACAGATCTCGTATGTTTCGTCGGACACCATTTTGACGGCTTTTCTTGAAGCTGGGGATTAGGCCCGGTATATGCTGCTAGATTTGAAAAGAAAATTGGAAAAGATAACGAAAGGACTCTTCGAGTGACGCGGATGGAGCTCGCTGGGGTTTGGGCTGAAGGAAGGAGCGCGCTGAATGCAATAAGCAAATCGCGCAAGATGACAACAAGTCCGGGGCGGCAACGGAAGGCGCCCGGCTCTTACATTGTCGACTCGGGCTCAGAAAGCAACATGATAAATGATAAAGAGCTTGAGGCGGAGCTCGAAGGCAGAGGCAGAGGCAAGGGCAGAGAGGCACAGAGGAGAGGCAGAAGGTTTAAGTGAGGCTGGCTTTCGTCCGGGCGGGAATACGCTAATTTATCGATTAGTGATTGGCTGGGAGGTCGGGATGACTTGATGGGGTGTAGATTAAACAATGCCTTGGCAATATTGTATATAGACTCAAACACACAATGGGAGAGATAAGCGGTCAAGCGATGACATTGCTCCCTTCCCAAGCCCATCAAAGAAGAGAGGTTGCGATATATATGAAGTTGGTTTGCATGGGCGGTAGATATCACGTGACTTTATCACATATCGGAATTTCTCAAACACCGCTTTCCGCGCTCGCGCTGTGCTAAAAACGTCACCTCGATGAGGCGAAGCTTGGGACTGTGTCAGACTGCCAATGTCTGCAGGCCGCGCCTGATGTCGACAGGTGTATCTTCTTCCACAACCATCTGTCGAGAGACACTCTGTCCGAAAGCGCTTGTACAATACGAAAAGTCTCTCCTTCCTTTACGAAAGTCGCTGGAACTTGACCCGTCGGCACTTTGTTTCAAGTCCACTCACTCATTGACCCACGGCCGCCAAAGCCAAAGCTAAAACAGCCCTCCACCACCATTCCCTTTCGCAAAGCACCTCAAAGCTTCATGTTTCCGCAAAGGTGACATTGAATCTCCAAATCCTTTGCATCAAAGGAATCAACCCCATAATTCCTGCTATTCCGACCTCCTCCGCTATGCCGGCAGACTACAATTCAACCGCCAAGGCTCTGGCAATTCCTATATCTCCAATCGCCTCCCCATCTCCAGAACAAGAGAATGTACGTCCTTCTTGGTCACAACGCATTTCCACAAGTAGTCGGCGGGCACGAACAACATCTCTTTACTCCCAGCCCGCCCGCAAGTCCTATAAGTCCCAGCTCCTCCATTCGGCCTCGAAAGCCCATCGCAAGATCGTCAAAATCTTCCAAGCCCTTACAATCTGGCAGCGAATCGCCGTCGTACTCCTCGCAATTATCGTTAACGTGATTCTCGTTCTATTTCTTATTTACAGCGAACGGATCTTTGGCTATCTAGCCCCTGTGGCAGATAAATGGCGAGATCTTCCTGGAGGATGGGTAATTCTATGGATATTGTGTTTTATAGTGGCATTCCCTCCCTTAATTGGATATAGCACGACTGTAACGATCGCTGGTTTCGTGTACGGATTTCCTAACGGATGGTTCATTGTCTCCACTGCTACTGTATTCGGTTCCCTGGCTGCGTTCATGGCTTCTCGAACGGTTCTATCGAGCTACGTCCATCGATTAGTAGGCCAAGACAAACGCTTCGAAGCCCTCGCTTTAACGTTAAAGCACGATGGGCTCAAAATTCTCTGCATGATTCGAGTATGTCCTTTACCATTCAGTCTCTCAAACGCCGCGCTTTCGACTTTCCCTACCGTCCACCCACTCTCGTTCGCGCTCGCAACCGCCATCGCGAGCCCAAAGCTTTTAGTCCATGTATTTATCGGAAGTCGACTAGCAGAAATTGCCAAAAGCGATGGTCAAATGATGGACGCGGGACCAAAAGCCGTGAATTATGCCAGTATCATAATTGGATCTATTGTCGGTGGCGCAGTAGGATGGTTCATCTACCAGCGTACGATGGCGCGTGCAAAAGAGCTCGAGATTGCCGAATTGGAAGCGGGAACTGCGGAAGGGGTTGTAAGAGATAGAACATATACCGACGGAGAGGCAGACGAAGACGCCGATGCCGCGGCCTTGATGGACGATGATGATATCAGTTTATGGGATCAAGATGACATAGAGAGGGAGGCGGGGTATCATGATGATAGTGAAGACGCTTTTGTTACAGGCGATGTTGAAGATCCCCCCGCTGCAGGAAGAGGCCTCAAGGGTTGACGGACTGTAAAAGTGATGAAGATCTACTAAGCTGGATTGCGGACAATTATGTTATTATCAGGCGTTCGGGCTATCTTTGGTACAAGTAGAGAGTGCATAGACATCAGGATCATGGCGTTCATGACGAAATTTGAATATTATCATTTGCAATCTACTATCACTTCCTATCTTACTGCAATGTCGCTCATGAACACTAATTGAAAAAGTACAGTACACTTGAAAAACTCCTGAGACCTAACGCCAACGCTAATCAGAAACGCTGAGTAAACCATCCAGATTGCTATAAATCTCACTACATCCCTTTATACTGCTGCATAAAGGAGATTGCTTGCTCCATAGGGTAGCCAATAAATACAGGTCCAGTGAAAATCATTTGTGGACCACCACCATTACCAAATTGTTTTGGTACTTCGGGGGGTTGAATGAAGGTGGGTTGGTTCTGTGCCATTGGGTGTGGTTCCTCTCTGACCTTCTGGTTCTGAGAGAAAGGACATTTACCAACAGGCCTCTCTTGGGTTCTCGGCGGCAAACTATCTTCCGTTTTCACCTGTTGGCCATGTCTAAAAGGGCGCTTCGGCGTGTGTTCGGCTGAGACAGGAGCTGGTGGGGGAGACACTGGTCTTTGGCCCTCGGGAGGATCAAGGATAGGCACAGAAATGCCCCAGGGACGGCTAGGGGATTCTCCCACACGAACTTCCTTGAGCTGTCTATCGAATCGTGATTCTCGGTCCTCTTCATCTTCTAGAACAGCTGCCTCGTCTTCTTGGCCTAACGCATCAGCACTCACTGCTTTCGCCCAGTTGTGTACCCTTTCGTCAGAATCTCGCTCAGACCCCAATTCCTCGTCCTCCTTTGTGTGCAGCATGGGTTGGTGCTTCTCGCCCAAGCCCTGAATCATGCTAACAAGATTCCCATACTTGGCATCTAGCTTTCTGATATCTTCCTCATTTCTCTGATAGCGCTTCACGCAGACCTCATGGCTTCGAGGAATTTCATGTTTATGGGTTTCGAAGTATCTGGCAACCTCTTCTGGGGAATGTTGGTCGAGATAACGTATGGGACATTTGGCAGCAGAAGCCGTCACGGACGGAGGAGGGGATGACATAACTTCGGCATACATGGCTGCACATATTGGATCGGAAGAATGATGCGGCGTTGGATCGATTCCATCTGGAGGGGTTATTGGCCGGTCTGAGCCTAATGTCTCGTATCCTTCCGATCCTGACCCTTGTATATCCATAACTGCTTTAGTTTTGTTGATTGGCTGGGCAAATGGACAAGACAATGAACTCTTCTTTCCCGGCACAGTAAAGTCTTGCTCAAGAACGGTAGAAAGGGAGGTAGGCTGGGCAGAGAATTTAATGCTACTGCTTGCCCCAGATTTGCTCCTTCCGCTGACTGTAGATCCAGTGGATTTCCCAACTAAACTTGCCAGACGTTGTGCAACTTGGCGGCCGTCTCTTATAGCAATGGCTGTATGCTGCCTTGAGTTTACTTGCTTCCTCTGGGGAAGTGGAACAAAGCCTGCTCGTTCCGGTGGAGATATCTGTAAATCCGGAGGAAGTTGAAGTTTGGCTAGTGTGCTCGAGATCTCCGAATCTCCAGAGGCATACTTATCAGCCAGATGTTGGTACTGTATTGAACATGTTAGTTGTAGCTGAGGCCAAGAAGATGCACAAAGAGCAGTGGATTGCGGGGAAGAAAGTCAGGATACATGGTGTTTATCGGTCGTTGCCACCAAAATGGCAGCTCCAGATCTAGAGCTAAAGTTCCTCATCATACGGTAGGAATAAAAGATAACATGAAATGTTCTTAGGTACTCACCTGCTCATGCGCAAAGCGGAGTTTGTGTTCCAAAATGGTCTTCCGGTCACTCAAAAGCTGGACTTCATCTGCGAGGATATTAAAATTGTCCGTCAAAAGTCTTATAAGCTCCTCGGAATCGAGATCATTAAAGGGCATGGTGCGGCAAGGAGGAGGAGGGGGAGGAGGAGAAGATGATGCCACAGAGCTCTCGAATGATACCCGGTTGGATGGTGATTTGATGGAGACGTTCGTGGCACGAGCACAGTAGTGGAATCTCGAATCCATGAATGACAAAGCGAGATTTTGGCACCACCAGGCACTAAGGATCTGAGGTCATCACCACGTGACTTTCCACGTGCCTGCTAAGCGCGAGACTGGACGAGCCAGTCAAATACAGGTACAGGGAAGAGTACTCTGTAGGTCCGGAAGATAGTTACAAAAGGGACTGCAACTCCGTAAGTATTACGAAGCGTATTGCAGTTGAATTTGGAACCACTGGACCTCCTGAGTTCCAAGCGATCCACCTTCTCAATCTCGCTCTGCATAGCCTTCTTAGTCATTTTGCAGTGCCACAGGAATACCTCTCCCTCCAGCGCAAGTACGTACGGTATAGCATTGTACAGTCCACCAGCACAGCTGGCTGAGTTCTACTTATTTGCCCTGCGCAGCGCTTGAGGACCTGCAAAAGGCTGATATTGCCTTAGCTCTTCCAACCCCTTCGATCCCATCTGTAGATCGTATTGTACATAATATTTTGTACGTTGCATAATATACCGTTCACCAAAGCGCCGCAACACTAATCCAGGAAACCCAGATCTTTTTTTAGATTGGCACGATAAGAAAGTGGCTTGACCGCAGTCGACATTCCTGCTGCGCGCCAAACAAAAAATCCTCCAAGGAACTACTGTCCTGTATGGAATGTGAAGCACACAGAAACCCATCAAATTGTCCCTTAGCGCTCTTAGTCAACGCCATCCTGCGCTTCAAAAGACTGATAGCCTGATCCAGGGCCACAGCCGAAATACCTCCGTTCGAACTACATACCACGCCTATCTGCCCGGTCTCATCTGAGACATCTAGATGGAGATCTTCCACATCCGCATACAAACTCGAGTACCCCAGACGAGCGTCAGATCTGTACAGTAATCAGTTTCTAGTGGCTTTCCAGAAACGAAAATGCGACGCGCAGCTTGAATACGAGAAAGAAGCGCCCCGTTTTGGAAAGTTTTGTTTAATACCTCAACGATTACTGTGCATTCAACCTCAATTCCAATCGCACAGCCGTGTTGCTGCTTGTCTACATCCCTTAACGGCATCTTAGCTACATTACATCTATTCCTCTGGTATCCTGTAACACAAGGTGATGTGACCGAAGCTCTACATCAAACAACATCGGCCCAACCAGACAACAACGGGCGCCAGAGCTGCTTCCCCAGACGACGCCATGGAAGTCGAAACAGCTTCCCCGCCTATGAATGAAATCAAAAAACATATCTCGGATTCTACCATGATGAAGAAGAACATTTTTGACATGCTTCCTGATGAGATCATCGAGCAGTAAGTTCATCGGCTCCCTCGGGGCTCTGCCAAAATCTCAAGTATTCCAACTGACTTTGGACCTCAGAATACTGTTACTCACCAATCCGAATTCCTTTGCCTCCTTGATAATATTAAATAGAAAATGGCGACTAGTATCGCAACAAGCACATCTCTATGCCCATCATCTTTCGAGATGCCCATCATACTCCGCTGCTCACCACGCAATTCCAAGCGCACAAGACGAGAATAATCTGCCACATCTTCGTCGACTCTTTGCACAGGAAATAAAACGAAATCTGTTTGAATCGTATCTGCGGCCTCGAGAGACGGTAATAAGTCTTGTTTCAACATCTTTCAGCTCCTCGTCAGCTCCAGGTGGGGAAGCATTTCACTTCAGCATTTCACCGAGGGGCCATTATGTGTTGGCGTACAGTTCATCTCGCATTCATGTTCTAGACGTGACAGGACCTGAAATTACTGTGAAGCGGGAGCTCAAGATACTACGAAGACCAGCATCAACTACCATCACTGATGATGGGTCGCTTCTGGCCGTTCTTTCGACAGATCTTCAAGTTGATCTTTATGATTTGACAAGTGAGCATCCAAAACATACTGGAGCTGTGGCACTAGATCAGACTCCTCGAACAATTGCACTGTCTCCAACAGGTTCTGTACTAGCTGCAGCGTATGATTCAGGGGTTGAGGTGTCATCTTTAGATCCAAACGGTATAAGCACAGACCGAAGAGCAGTTAAATGTTATGCCGTGGACTCTCTGTCCTTTTCTCGAGATGGAACACAATTACTTGGGACAACCTTACAGTCAAGAAATCCAAGTACGGTCGTTCTCACGGCCCCTTATTATGACCCTGGCGGTAATCTCCCTGAGGAGAGTGTTAGTGCATTGTGGACAACGTCCATTCTATTCCCAAATGGGAGTCGAGATTGCAGCCATGCCGTTTTACTGCCCAGTCCGTTGGAGGGCGAAGCCAGCTGGACTTTTACTTACGATCGGGTGTTCGAAACTTTTCGTGCTGTGCGCATCGACGATCTAAGAAACGGCACGACCTATTTCACGGGACCCATTGCGGACTCGACTTCGATCTCTAAACTTTTGCCAAGTACTTTGCCAACCGCTAGTGTCTCTGGAGATCTCGTTGCTTCTGGATTTCAAGGAGCTATCTGGCTCTATGGGGTTCCGGAGGATCTTGAAGCGTTACCAATAATTAGGGATGGCTCAGGTAGCGGCACGGAGAGTGAAGCCAGTACACCTTCAAGCCAGCTTGGGCGCCGAAATAGTGCGCCTTCACTAAGATCTATCAATAGGCAACGTGAAAGTACCACAAGAACTCCTCAGTGGCAACTACTCTGTGATAGGGCTCGAAATACATTTGTGGAGGGCCGGAAGATTGGTTCTCTAGACCGTGTCAGTGCAATGAGTTGGGTTCATGCGCGCTCCAATTCGTTTCATAAAGAGAGACTTGTCGCAGTTGCCCCAGGAGTTGGTGGTCAGTCCCCTATCAGTGAGGAGGATAATATGACTCCAGTCGACGGTGGTCGCATATCCATTTTAGACTTTGATTATACACCAAGCGATGGGAGGAGAACCATAGTCACAATTGAGGTTGGTTTAAAGGAACCTGAAATACTGGAAGAGGAACACAGAGATTTGGATACAGAGGTTGCTATCGTTCGAAGACGGACAGTTGCCCAACGCCGTGGGAACCGTAGCCATGTATCTCGATCGGTCACGACGATCACCCGTCCTCCACGCCCCGAACCTCCGCCTTTGCCCATTATACAAGATAGCGACGACCCTTTTATACCTCGTGTTCCACCAATAAGAAGACCTAGCCAGCAAACCACTTTGAGTGATCAGTCGGAGACAGCTTCCATTGATGAAGAGGTGTTTGATGCTCCATACTCGCACACCAGTCCACGATCTGGCACAACTCTTCGTCGTGCTGCCACTGCAGCAGCTGTGAATCGAAGACTCCATCCCCGAGCTGTTGCTCAGGAGCATATCGAGTATCGTCGTGCAGACGGGCGAGAAGAACATCCACACGAAAGCGATGCAGATAATTGGGTCCCTCCACCTCCCCCTTATACGCGTGATCCGGTTCCGCCGCTGCCAGAACACATCCAAAGATCTCTCCTTGCAGAAGCCGCCGCTGCGACATTACAACGAGCCAACACTCAGCGAGCTCCAAGCATTGATTTCCCTGGCTTAGACTCAAACGGTCTACATCGTTCCCGCACAATTGCCACAATCTCATCTAGTCGTTCAGGCGAGTCACGTAGATTCCAAAGGTCAATGAGCGACGCCACTGCCGCACCGACCGAACGACATTCTTTTGAACGGCAGTCTTTTGAACGACATTCCTTTGAGGATGATCGGCCTAGGCTACGAACAAGCCCTTCATCCCCAGATTTTGATGATTTGTATGATGTTTCTCCTCCTGGAACCCCACAACTTGCTCCACAACCTACTACCCGTAGCATATCGCCTCGGAGGGTTGCAACAATCAACCAAATTCCAAGAAGACCTGTTGGAGCCTCGACCAGCAATAGTGTTGCTCCTCGGTCATCATCAGCACCTGTAATGCAAGCTACATTACAACAGCCAGTGTCTCCTATACCACAACCACCACAGCTCGTGATTGATACTGCAGATCGCCGCCTACAGCAATGGGCATCTACTACACCACCTGAAGGTGCTTCGGTGTCTAACCCGGGAACAGGGCACTCTTCAAAAGGCCAAGCTGCAAGACAGTTGCAAGACGGCGTCTCAGCGAATCCTGGCGAAGAATCTCGACCGACAAGTATGCTCAACAAAGAAGTTCCTGCACGACCAGATGAAGATCATCATTTGACTGAGCTGCCTCCACCAATAATTCCAAATAAGCAAGACATTATAGAATCACAGTCAATTACTCACCCGAGTCGTAGCGAGACTGTTCCCATAGCCAGATCCCCGCCACAAGATATGCAATCTGAGCCTTTACCTGCATGGCGACGGAGCGACAGTGCCCCTGTGGGCCGTGTTATAGGAGCAAGCACGCCAGAAACGTCAAGAGTTGGACTGCCAAGTGCTGATCAACTGGCCCGTCTAAACAGTCGTAAAGGTCGCCCCGCAGGACTCACTGACCCACGGCGAGTCTCTGTAGGCCCAAATCAACAACGACTTTCTGGAGGCTTTCATAATCGAAGCGCATCTGGTGGATCTTTGCACAATTCTCCTCAACGCTCAACGCCTGATCAGCCTTTGCGAAGCAACCCAACTCGACCCACAGTTAATACACACAACTCTCCTCAGCGCTTAAATCCACCCTACCCACCTTCCACTAGCCCCTACTCCTCATCTCCATCGCACCGGTTAAATAATGGTAACTCCAATGCCCGTAATGCATCTCCCAACCTACGCCCACCAATGGCACGGCTAGAGACTATTCATAGCCAATCTTCAAACGGCGAGCCATCCCCATATTTTGCTCAAAAGGCAATAATGGTGGGCAGACAGCCTAGTAGAGCTGAGAGGAGCGCAAAGAAGAATGTTCAGGACGCTAAGAAAAGAGGGTGGAGAGCGAGTTTGCGGAAAGAAGAGAAAAGAAAAGATAAATTTGGTGATGGAGCAAGTAGTGCCGGGTGGACAGATGTTACAGTGAACGAATTAGGAGGGAGATACTCGAAACAAGGTGGGGGGGAGAGAGAGAAAGGTGGTGGCAAGTGTATGGTCATGTGAAGCTGTGTGTTCGCGCGGATACCCCCCAACTTTATTTTTTTTTTGTTGATTATAATTAAAGAAGACTTTGTTGATGAGGAAAATGAATCCTAAGCCTTTTATTAAATTTGAGATGGACCATAAATGTTCGAAGCTTGTACAAAAGTTTTATCACATTTTTGCTATATGCGAGAGTACTTCTTAGCATTCTTAGTTTTCTCACTAAAACGAGCAAAAAATTGGAGCTACCTACTCTATTCATGGTATGAATTATAATTTACCTTCTAATATTCTCATTTCCAGTGATCTGAGCACCCTATCTCCAGCATAATCAATTTTCTTTTCTCGTATCATCTAAAAATCTCCAAATCCAAAACAGCAGCATGAAGGCCATATATTCACCATCGCGGAAAATTTTGATTCTTCTACTTCTTTGGTGTATCAACAACCACCTTCAACACCAAGTTTCCATCATCATCTGTCACTCTTCCAGCCATGGCGAATGCCATTGGGATATTCTCAAACCCAAGAAACCTCTGCGTAACCAACTTGGACAGATCTGGGAGGGCGGGATTCCCACTGGACACCAACTTGATTGAATCCTCATAGGTATTTGCGTATCGAAATACACCAACAAGATCCACTTCACGTAGAGCAGCTGCCGATATTGGCAGTGTCTGAATGGGGCTTCCCATCCCGATGAGCATGATGCGTCCACCAGGCCGCGTTGACTTTCTGTGTTAGTGTACGTCACTCTAAAAGGAGAAAAATAAATCTTACATAAATAGCAGCTTGTAAGCAAGATTCTACGCCTGTACATTCAAATACGGCATCTACTTCTCCGATGCCTGAAACTTCCTTGACCATCTCAGCAACCTCTTTAGCAAAAGCCAATTTGTCCTCAATTGCTTGAAGCCTCTTCATAGGAACTACTATCTTGACATCGGCAAATTTGTTTTGCACTGCGAAGTCTACTCTTTCTTTTTGTATATCAGCTATAATGACAGTTTTGGCGCCAGATACTTTGCACATAGCTGCACAGAGGAGTCCTACGGCACCAGCACCGAAAATGAGGACTGTTTTCCCTGACGGGAGTGCTGCTCGACGGGTGCCATGTATTGCTACTCCGAGAGGCTCTAGGATAGAGCCTAATTCTAGAGAAACATTTGACGGGAGCCTTTCTTGTCAGTTCTTGTTTTTTGAAAATGAGAACGACGCTCACTTGTGACAATATTTGGCAGGATGGTTAATTCTTTCCTGTAACGTCCCTTGAAAATGCGGAAACGATTTTGCCGAGCTCCTGAATCTAAGAGATTTACAGATGTTATACCGACCAGCCTCGCATAGCTCACATTCTCCACACGGCAGGCCAACTTCTAGAGCAACTTTATCTCCAACTTTTAAGTTGGTAACAGAGGACCCAACAGCAGTGACGACACCAGAAGACTCGTGACCTAGGGTAAGAGGTTGCTGAACTATTATATCGCCATTCCGGAAGTGATTATAGTAGTGAAGATCTGAGCCGCAGAGGCCGGTTGCTTCGACAGCAACCTGAACTTCTGTTGACTCTGGAAGAGGAAGTTGGCGGTTTTCCTACACCACTCGGTCAGCCCTTGAAATTTATATACAGGGAAAGACGTACCAGTTTTAAGTCCTTTACACCATGAAGGACGGAGGCTAGGACTTCCTGCTCACCCACGCTGACTTGATTCTTCTCAACTGCCATGTTTCGATATTAACTGTAAGAGCAATAATTTGTTACTGAGATTAGCAGGAATATTTGGGACTTTGATAAGTATTTTCCTCGCCGGTTTCAAGTCATTCGGATCTTTGTAGCGAGCTCGCAGGTCTCTCGGTGTTTGACGGAGCCACCAGTTGTCGCTACCCCTCAAAAGCCGCCCCATTAAACCCCGCTCGGTACCCAAAAGTGGGAATTCCTGACGGCGGCCCGCTGATCGGACGGGAGGGGCAGCAAGGAGTATTTTCATTTGCCGACCTCGAAACATATCATAAACTTGACCTGCGTTTTTATCGACTCGGTTTTAAAGCAGAATTGAACCATGGCTTCCGCCGCAGCTATTTCTTTGTTTTCCCTCCAGGGCCAAACGGCATTGCTTACTGGCGGAACCAGAGGAATTGGTCAAGCAGTCGCAGTAGGTCTCGCGGAGTGCGGGGCAGATCTCATTTTGATCCAGGTATATTTCCATTTCTTTTAGAACGCTATCATTAAATATTTCATTTGCGGGGAATAATCTTCTAATATTTTTAATACAGAGGGATACAACTAATAAGGCCACAAAAGAAGCCATCGAAGCCCTAGGCAGGAAGGCAACCATCTACACAGCAGATCTTGCTTCTCAGGAACAGGTCGCAGCTCTTACACCCCGCATCCTCAAGGATGGACATCAAATCGACATTCTTATAAACTGTGCCGGGATTCAAAGACGGCATCCCAGTGCAGAGTTTCCTGATGGGGATTGGAATGAGGTTTGTTTTATCCCTTGTTTCTTTAAATATCCAAGAAGGGAAGATGAAAAATAAATAAAAATAAAAAGTTGAGAAGCATGGATAAGAGCCACATAATTAAGAGGAATTAGGTCATCCAAGTAAATCTGAACACCGTTTTCTCTCTCTGTCGCTCAGTGGGTGCACACATGCTCGACCTACCCATCTCACCCATTACCGGTCGCCGCGGTTCGATCATCAATTTCGCCTCTCTACTCTCCTTCCAAGGCGGGCTCACGGTTCCCGCGTACGCGGCATCAAAGGGGGCCGTAGCCCAGCTCACAAAGGCTCTATCGAATGAATGGGCGGCAAAAGGGATCAATGTCAATGCGATCGCCCCCGGTTATATCGCCACGGAAATGAATACGGCATTATTGAATGATGAGAACAGGCTGAGGAGTATCAGCGAGAGGATTCCTGCTGGCAGGTGGGGCAATCCAGAGGATTTTAAAGGGAGTGTATTATTTTTGGCGGGGAAGGGAAGTGCGTATGTTAGTGGGCATGTTTTAGTTGTAGACGGGGGTTGGATGGGCAGGTAGATATGCAACTTTTTAGGAGTCGATTTATATATAGAATAGATCGAGTGACTGAAAGAATGGAAGTTCTAGATTTTTGAATTCTATTGGCTCTAATTCTTTGTTCTCTTTCGTTTCCTATATTTGTTCTATACAAAAGTAGATTTTTCGAGAGCAGCGTTCTACCGTAAATGAGCCTTTATCTATAAATTACTGTGTTTCAAAACATCTGCGTTCAAACACTTGGTCTATTTAAAACCGTCCCAAAACATTGAGCCAAACTAATTGGCATTACTTCATGCTTAAACAAATCATTTTTATCATTAAGTTCGTATCCATCTACCATCTAATAACCTTGTTTGGGAAAAATTCATCGATGAGCTCGAGATAATATGGCTGAAAATATGATTAGCATGAAGTCTTCATGACAATGAAAAGTTAGATTTACCTTCAATACTTCCACGCTTGGGACATCGTCGCTCTTGCTGTATAAATCATATGGGTTGAACGCCTTCACCGCGTCCAACATGGCGTAGTCATGCTCAACCATAAGCTCTCTGTACGCACCAGCCGAGTGCCATGGGTAGAAGGAATGATATCTGATCATTGCTAGTGCCTCAGGTGGTAATGTGGACTGCTCCTTAGCAATATGATAGAGATACTCATCATGGCCCCACGAAAGCATCACGTTATCTAGTCCGCATCCCGGAGTATAAATGCCGAATTTAGTGCCGTAGATAGGGTGGCCTTGGTCTTCGTTTCCTTTAAAGGTATCCGGGTAGATGATTCTTTTGTCGAAGGCACATCCTACTGGAAACGTATCTCCGACGACATCCCATTGGCCCTCGGCGCCATAAAAGAAAAGTAATTTGCCCAAGTCGTGAATGAGGCCTGTCAATTGCATCCAGCGAGGTTTCCCGTCTCTTCGAATGGCTTCGGCTGACTGGAGTAGATGATCAATTTGAGAGAGAGAGGTGTCGGGATCAGATTCATCAATGAGAGTGTTGAGTTTCTCAATTGCTTGCCAGATTGTCATCTCAGCTCGTGTCTTGGATTTGAAATCATTCCGAGCTTTGAGGTTGTAGGCAACAGTCTGCTTCTCGTGTTGTTCTCTGTAAAAACCTTTAACTCTGTCACAGGCTTCTTCGTACTGCCGAAATTGGGTCTTGTCCTTTTCGGCGTCGAACATGGACTTATCCAACATGCCACGCTCTTCCTTCTTCATTTGGTCCTTGAGGACGTTGACAGCATCGATGTCATCTGACAAACTCTCAAGTGCCAAGCCATCACGATCATTGGATACGGAGATAGGGTCAATAGCAATGGGCGCCATTACACAGCTATAATGTAAAGACTGTTTGATAGCGGCAAATTTTTTGAGAAATAAGTGAAGTAAGGTAATAGAGTAAAAGCTTGAAAGGACCAGAAATCTCAGGGCTTAAATCTTGTGGGAGTTGCAATAAGTACTACTTGAGACTACCAGATATCACAAGGCTTGTCCTATATAAAGTCCAGCTCTCACGAAGTCAATGGGGAATATTTCCTAAATTGATCGCGACACTTCGCGCCACCCGTCACTAGCCAGCTAGTTCAGATGCAAAATCGTCGCCTCCCGACAAAAATTAGAACTCAGCATGGATTCGAATGGAACATTGCGAAAGAAATGCAGAAAGAATGGAGAAAGGTGGGGATACTACAGCAAGGTGGGCAGCATCACATCTGGTAATATGAAGGAAACACTATATGGGAGTAGAGAGGCCGAGTATCCAGTGATAGCTGCTGGACTGTAGAATTGATTCAAATATCGTTAGATCCCGAGCTGGGATGGAGCAGTTGGAACCAGGAACGACAAATACACGAAGCACAAAACTTCGGGGAAAATTGCCGTTCTTGTGGGGGTGTTAGTGATGAGGTCACGACTGAACCGAACACGTGAGGAAGTTAGGCGCCACCATTGACCAGATCCACGAGGGTTTCCGTGCATCCCTCTCTTTCCAATAGGTGCGCTTTTCATCTTCGTCATAGATGTCATTTGCAACTTAGGAGGACGGACGAGACATCAGTGCAACGATATTGCCATTTTGGGCCGTTTGAAGATCACGGGATGATTCAAGGCTGGCTTTTATCACGTGATATGAATTCAGGGGCTTCGAACGTGGACCGCTGGCTTCGTGGATCTTCCAACGCCACGAAAGAAAGCACTGATCACAAGTTCGTCGCGGAGATTTAACTGTTCGACTTTTGTCACGGCCCCAAATACTTTGAACGGAGTTATTTATTGTTCCGTATATCCTTGGAAAAGTGGAGTTGTGGATACCTTCATTTGCGCTGGTCCAAAGTATAATCAGTACAGCATACGAAATAGGACTTAGGACGCTTTATAATTTCGAGAAATTTCGGGGTGTCTTTAGAGAGTGGGATATTCGTCTCTTTCCTGTACGGTACCAGGTAGAATAGGAATTGAGTTGCACTGGATCAGAGGACGGGTATTAGTGCTGTTCAAGATCATTTCGTACAGTACCACTTAGTCCTGTAGCCAGTTGCCTACCTAGGCACATTACTCCACTCATTCTGCACCCACGACAGGCAAGACTGCGAATAGCTGTACACTATCGAATTTCGTGATTGAGCCGTCAACCCTCGCGAGACGTATGATTTGGCGTCATTTCTTTGGAACACGGTCTGGTTGTCCGGGGCACGAAATTATCCAGAGAAACTCTAAAAGAAAACAAAAAAAACAACTTGGACGGAAAAGAAATTGTGCACCCCTCGCGACTCTTTACTTCTCCGCCCACATCTTTCTCAAACTCCTTCTCGCAAAGGTCTTGTTCGTGATACATCGAACGCCGCGTCGCTTTCCAGAACATTATGCTTGCCAATAACGCGCTCGAGCTATTGCAATTAGAGGTTGCAATCTGACCGTTTCAAACGCGAAACCCCTGCATCCCCTCCTATCCGCAACACCCCCTACCACCGACCAGACACCTACGAAAGTATCCGTAACGACCTTCGATCCCATTGTATCACGACCTTCCATAGCAACCAGGACAATTCCAAAAGAGACTTCAAAGACAGCTACAGTAGGGCTGCTGCTGGGCACAGTCTCTGACGCTCCTTCAAATTTCGAAGTCCCTGCAGAGAATATAAAGCTCTCAAGCGAGCAGAAGGCATCTGACCACTCAATTATTCGGAAACACCAAAAATCATAAGCAAATGGCTTCCACACCAGAACTCAGAGGGCAACCATCTTTCCGGAGAGAATCTCCATCGCCTTCGGCCTCACCAACACCAGCACTGGGAGCTTGTCCAGAGCTCTCTCGTTGCGTTTCAACTGCTTCGACAGGTTCCGCCCTCTCGGGATCTGAAGCTATGGGACGGGAGTCCCTGAGTAGTACGACTAGCTCTGTCGGCACATCCATATCACGATCGTCATCTGCGAGCTATTCCCAACGACAATCTCTCGGAGGCTTTGAAAAACCGAAACGCCGTGGATATGTTAGACCTCAAGGAACAAACTTTGCAGCCTCGGCGCAGTCGAGGGAGAGTGTTCTGAGCCTAGGCAGCATAGCACATCTTCAATATTACTTCGCACGAACTGGCCTGCTGGATGGGAAAGGGGGCCGGCTAGCAAAAAAGAAAGATCCCCGTGGAACACTCGATTTATCAGTATTGGACACATCATTTCTCGCCCCCAGGGTGGTTGGCTCAGATGCCGACTCTTCATACTCATCCATGGGAAGCAGCCCCGAATTTCATGCGCAGAGTATGGGCGGGATGTTAGTAGAAAGCCCAACCCAAGATGAATACGACTTGAGTGAAGAAGACGACGACGACGACCATCATCCACATATGCTCCCCCCAACTGTGAGCACCTACAGTCATCGCCAGAAACATATCCCAAAACCGCCTACCCTTGAGGAACTCAAGGAAGAACTGCAAAAATCACTTTCAGAAGCTACTAAAGTTCTCGAAGATGCGAAACAAAACCCCGCCTCCCCACCTGTCTCGCCTGCTCGAAATCGTTCTTCGGAGAGTGAGCCACTAAGCCCCGTCGCAGCGGATGACAGTCGGGGATGGTATGAACTCCAGGGAATGCACATTCTCGACATAATGACACTCGCCATTCGTGCCGCCAAAATATATTACACTGCCCATAACCAACCCACCCGTCTTGCAGTTATTAAGTCAGAGCGCCGGATTCGGGCTGACCTCCTTACCGTTATGGAAGTTCTCAAACGTATGGCGACTCGGAATTTTGCTTCGGGCATGCGAACCGAGGAGAGGGAAACCATGGAGAGATGGGTAAATAGTGTATACGAGATGTTGAAGCAGGAGGAGGTCATCGAAGAGAAAGAGAGGAAACAGAGAGCGAGCTGGACTTGGCTTGATGATTCCTGGACGGGGACGGAAGTTGAGCGGGAATATGCGTTCATCAAATCAATGGACCCTGACCCTGACACCCTGCCACCTTTTGTTTCTGTCGATACGGTGCCTGTGGATGAGGATTTGCCAACTGAGTTCCTAAAAGAATTCAGGACGGGAATGAGGCTCGTGAAATTGCATAATACTATGGTGTGGAAGAGCAAGAGACCGTTTGGCGCAATTGATAAATGGCATACCGATTTCGGGAAGCCGTATCGTTCTGCCGAAAATCTACGGTACTGGATTAAAGCCGCCGAGCTCAGATGGGAAGTGGTCCTCAACGTGGACGTCATGGGCGTCGTCAGCGGCAATGACAGAGCCGCCTGGAAGGGCTTTGAAGAAGCTCTCTGGAAGTGGTGTGGGAAAGTAAGGCAAGAAATTGCAGGAGAGCTTAAGGCTTAATCGATATAGGATGTGTGTGTATTTACGTGTTAACGATAACTAATGCTTATGTGTGGATGGGGACAAGGAGGTATCTCTATGGTTGTACATATTTGACTGGTGGCCGATGGGCTTTGGTGGTTGGCAAGAGACTTCTCTTGCAAAGGTTTACTTGCTTCGAGCATATTATATACCCAGACTTCGCAGCTTCAGGAATTCTTTATATACGCCCATCATAATCCTCCCTCGATGCACATGATACGTGACCTACTGTTAGAAAAGATGCTTGTAATATCATATCAAAAACTCATCTGTCTCTTGACATAACAATAGAATACCTCCCGCCATTCGCCCTGAAGTTGCCAGTCATGTCTAGGCATTGTTAGCTCAGTCGCTTAAGATTCGCTACCCCTTCCCCCTTTTACACTTGGGCCTACTCTGTACATCTTATGATGCTATAACCAAGACAAAATTGTTATCTATTCAAATAGGTAACAAGAAGGGCTATGGCAACCCGCCTGACCATCCTCTGCTCTAAACCACCTCTCTCAGAAGAACTAAGTAATTGCTCAGCCTTCCTTCAAGGGAAAATATTTGAGAACCATATTCTTGAGAAGAAAAACCCATAAAATATTCACTCAAACCCCCCCTGGTTCTCAGTGTATAGCCGCACACGAAGGCATCGGGGGGTTGGAGGACGGAGTATCGAAAGTCCGGCACCGATCTATAAACACGTACCAAACATATGAAGCCAAATAAGCGGATTCAACTTCGCAGGCCGTTCTGGTGCAACGGTTGTTGGAAGTACCTTGTCCCCAAATTCAGCAATCCGGCTCTCGATTACAGCTCTGCTTACCTTGCTTTCTCAAATGAATCTTGGCATGCTTAACACGGAATATTCTTCCGTGGTGACCGGGCAACGTACAATGTGTCCAGGGTTGTGCCTAATTGGGAAATAGAGAACCTATAGCAATCGTCAGAGCGGTCTGCCCTCTTTTTTTTTTTGGATCTAATTTCTTTTTTCTTCTTTTTTTTCTTCTTTTAAACGGGGGGTAAGGGCGGTTTGAATTGTTTTTTAAAACTTTTGGAACGCTCTGCTCTGGTGATAAGCGAGGTTGAGGTCGAGAGTTGGAGGATATATTTCTGAGGCGTGTTTGTTCAACGCGTCTGTTCGAGGTACTATTCTTCAACCGCGTCATTAGATAAAATATTCAAAGCAACAGAATCGAAGAAATCAACGTCTCACAACTAAGATACTCCCAAAAAGGAAACTTATCGGACCAAAGGGTATCTCATTCTGGATTAGCATAAAGTTCTGTGCGGCTATCGTACACAGATATTTGGTATCTCTCCACTACTTCCTCTAATATCTCTCTCGTTCCGCTCCTTGTCCACTTCGTGCCTGCACGCATATGTACACCCCCCTCCCTGTTAACTTTCAACCAGATGATACTTTTCTCGTCCTCTGTCCTTCCTTTCATTCTTTCAAAACATATAACTTTCAGACCATCGCTAATACCCCACCCAAAAATAATAAATCTCGCAGCAAAAAGGCTGCGAGTTGGAAATAGAAGAGACTTGTTGTGAATGTACTGTGCTGTATACTCCTGACAATGAACGCCTCATACATAAAATGAAACGGCAGGTAGTATCAAACCGTTCTATGAACAAATTTCAATCACTCCACCTAAATAGATGAGGTGGAATTTCTGCTGTAAAACTAAATTCAATGAAAGCTTCAAGCGAGAGTTTTCATCTCCATGGTCTTTTATCAACACCTTTGCTGTCAGTGCTCGTCTGACTCTCCCCTCTCTTCATTGCATTCACTGCGCCTGCCACAGCTTGGGGGCTTTCCCTGCCGGTGACACCAGAGTTCTGTCTGCCTCTAGGTTGAGGTAACAAACTAATACGCCGATTTGTGGCCATAGAGCTTGCTGGCCTTGCTGGCCTTATCGTCGGACTGGATAAGCCTGTAGGGTCGCTAGATTTTGGTTGCATCGAGGCTCGACGGTTTGCAGTGGAGGTAAGCGCCGACATGGAAGACTGGGTGGTGAGCTGGCGTGGCCGTGCCGCTGAAGACTGAGATAGGACTTGCTGGGAATAAGGGCCTGGGCTAGAAATACGATCTCGGAAAGCCAGACGAGAGCCTGACGTGCGGGATGGTGTTATTTCAGCTGCTGGTGATGAACCCTTATCATAACTAACAGACGATCGGAGCGGTATCTTGGATTCAGATGATCGGTTTGCATGACTCAAAGGGGGGCCATTTCGAGCATGGGGACTTGGTGTTGTTAAGCTCAAAGGTTTGAAGTTGTGACCTATAATTGTGTCACTGGTATTAACACTCGAGTTCCATCGAGGTCTACCATCCGATTGCTGAGTCAATGAAGGTCGTGGCAAGCGATTTCCAGTAGGTGTCGCGGATCCTTGTCTGGATGCAGGAGATGGAGAAATAGATTTCCGGTCTCCAGTTGAACCAATGGTTGAAAGCCGACTAGTGAGACCTTTCCTAGGAAGCTGACTTGAGCCTCCCGGCGGCAGACTGGTATTTCTCCTTCCACCAGGTTGGGGGAGACCAGTCTTGCTTGCCGACTTTACTTTTCCATTCTTTGCGGGCGTAGATGGATCGAGTCCACCGTTAAGCCCTGACATCACAACCGAAGAAGCAGGTGAACTCCCAGGTGTATCGTAGAGGCTGCCCACAGTGGATCGATCATTGGAAAGCATACTTGATATCGAGTCTCTGAGTTGTTGATTTTTCTTGTCTGCTTGAATCTCTTCGAGAGTTAGATCAAGCTCGCTCATTTGCTCTTTAAGAGATTCCCATTTGCGTTGCATCTCAGAGTGTAGCCGCAAAATCTCGCCATTCACAGTCAGGCGATCCTTAACACCCCTTTCGATAATAGACAAAACTCGCTCAATGGCCGGGCCATAATGGATTTTCTTTGCCTCGTAGCTTTCAATCTTCTTACCCATAGAGGCAGGATTTTCCAAGTGGGCACCACCATCAACACCCTCTTTGAGTTTAACGACACTTCGATCCACCGACTCGTACATTTTTTGTGCTTGTCGACCAGCGCCTCTAAATACAAGGACCCAACGGTCCTCACCAAGTTCTCTCCTAAGGGATTCTGCATCCTTTTCTAAACTCTTCCAGCTACTTTCTAGACCTTCCCGCCTTGTCTCTAATTCCTCACACGCTGTTGGGAAGATTTTCTCCGCTCTATAATGGAAAGTCGACAATCTCATCGGTAGGAAATCCAAGGAAGCCCGCAGAGGCTGCATCCGAGCAAACAGTGCCAGCAGGCTTGAATCGTCTTGTGCCATAACTGCAGGGTTGGGTGAGGTTGGGCTTAGGGGGAAGGACGTTGGAACGCTGAAGCGGTTGTTGGCATGCAGCTTTGTTTTGGATGGGGGGGTCTCCTCAACGATAGTTTCGAGTTCGTTAATATCAAGGCCTCCATCACCTACTTCCATGAGAGACTTATGTCTCTTTTCCTCCATCTCAAAAACAAGTTTGGCTAACACGTCCATTTCGTTGCCGATATCACCTAGCACTGTGTTCCAAAGCTCTTCCCACTCCATAGCAATTTCAACAGAATTTTTCACGCCCTTCAGCGTTCTCTTTATTTTCTCCCATTCCGAAAGTATTGATTCTACTTGTAGGACGACCTTTTTGAGTTCGTCTGGTGCAACTGTCGAGATATCTGACCGGCTTTGTAACGATTCGATGGCTGACACGTAAACGTTGATGAGCTCTTCAAATCGCGTGATGGCATTGTCCACTTCCTCTAAACCTTCTCTGCCTCCAGCTGCGGCCCACTCGACATCGTCCTCACCATCTAATCCAGCAATTACCTCAGACGCTTTTGATATCCAGCTCCTGATCTGGTCTGCCGCTCCCATCAACGCATTGGAGGCAGCCTTAGATGTTGGAATGGCAGAAACTTTCGACGAAAGGGATTCTGCATCTGGGAGTTGCAGGGAGGTTAATTGGGCAAGTTGATTCGCGAAGGAAACGCGTGATAATGTATAAATTGAACCGGCACGTTGGAGGCCGAACGGGTTGAAGTATGAAGAGGCATCTCCAGAGAATTCGGCAGGTGTCGTTCCTCCCGGTGGAGTGTCTTTGGATGGTGGAGGAGGAGGTATCTCGTCGTCTGGGGGAATGTCTCTCTCTATGTGGGCCTGTTTTGTATCGAACATTGCTTTTGTGCCATTCCCATTCGTGTGGTCTGGTAGACGGTACTTCTGCGAGTCCATCTCTGCCTGACCGGCATGCGTGGACATCGCTCTGTCGCCCGAACTCGCGACCGAAGGAGTTCGACGTGTTCCACCTTCGAAAACCCTGGTATCATCTAATATCAGCTCGATCTCACTCCCGCCCGTCACCTGCAGCGTAAATTGATTGCTGCTGCCACTCCAGGCGCGTCCCCGTCGTGGAGCGGGCGTCGAGTTGGATGACCGCGATCGGTGGATGGCGTCGAGTTTGTCAATCTGGTCTTCCGGGATGCGCCCAACGTGGTCTTTCGCAGAAGAAGGGGAGGATGTGTTGGATTCCTTTCCGAAGCCCAGAGCCTTAAGACGAGCTGCGAGGCCGGGCGAAGGCTTGCGCGCCTGTCGTGGTTTGGGTTGATCGGGTTCAGAGGCGGGAGCCGTAGCAGAGACAGACGTTGTCGACGAGGTCGAGGAATTATTAGGTTGCTGCAGGTCGCTGTAGCTTGAACGGTAGTTGGACCAGGGTGCCGTTAGAAAGGAGGAGGAGTCTGATCGCGAGAGAACATCGCGTAGTGCGGTCATTGGGCTGGAGTATGGGACGTGTCGGTAGATTTCTTTTCTCTCTCAAATACCGTCTCCCGGCCTGGGGATGGAAGAAGGTTATTGCGATCAATTTGGGAGTTTATGAAAGCGCAGCAGCGACGACTCGAGTCTCAAATCTCTCTGGTCAGGGAGCAGGACAAGGTGGCCGTGGCCGTCCCCTGCACAATCACGCTGCGAGCTTGGAGACGAGTCAGCATAAATGAACGATGGCGGAAAAACCGATGGCCACTGGGCAGTGCCCGGGGTACAGTAACTCGAGCGGTCAATCGTCCAGGCACGTCAAGGTCCGGTACATGTACAGACAGACAGGTGCAGAACAGTCTCCAGTGACAGGAGCGGGAGAAGTCGAGAAGAAGGATCGGTGCAGGGTCGAACAAGTGTTTCAATATGTTCTGCTGCTGGGGGGCGGACAGGCGCAGGAGCTGCCGATCTTGGGACTCGCGGTCAGAATAGAGAGAGGGGGTGGAGATAGAGAGAGAGAGAGATAGAGATAGAGAGAGAGATCGAGATCGAAAAGGAACTTTGGGGAGGGCTTCAAAGGCAGTGAATGGACAATGGGCATTGGGTAATAGGTAAAAATCCTTGGGCATGGGGTACGTAAGGTAGGTAAGTAACAGGATAGAAAGGAAAGAAAAATCTGCATTTCCAGACACATAAGTAAGGTTCGGTGGGAGAGACAACGACCAAATGGGTTGGTTGGTCCCACGATGGGAAGCCAGCCTGAGATTCGGAGGTCCAGCTTGTGTTCCCCTCCACGGCCGGAAACTATAATTGATCTAATACATGTTTCACCTCCGGGGAGATGGATCGACGAGCGAGCGTACACGCTTTTGAAAGACACCTGACTCGTTGGAGAGGGATAGGGCTGCTTTTTAACGGGAGTAGCTAGCTAGAACTGAACTGAACTTTTCCTTTTCGAGGCTGCGAATAACGCCCGACCGCACGTACATTTGATCACGTGATATTGATCGACCCCCTTGGCCAGAACGAATTTGATACTCTATCGGAAGCGGCCATGAGGGGTATTGCGACTGCAGTCCTGGGTGGGGTGATTTTGAAGGGGATATCCCTTGTCCGATGACTCCGATAACCCTGCCGAGCAGAGCACGATATTGTATAGTTGTCGCTCTATAGGGTTGGGTTGTCAAGGGACTGTGATGTGGTAGACGAAAAAGGAATATATCGAACGACCCCATGATTAAGAAGAGGGGCAACTGCGCAAGCCGACTACCTAGGAATCCAACCTTCTTCATGTAGACCACCTTGCAGGAGGAATCTGGCTTGTTACTCATACGGTCTTGGCAGGGGAGCTCTTGTGCCTGCCTTTGAGTGATGTAATCTGTACGCTCCCAGTATGTATGTTCACTATGTCGTCTCCACATTCTCTAATCTGCCGACAAATGCACTCTTTAGAACTATAATACATATAATTCGGTAATTTTCCATATCTAAAATAACCTCCAGGCGCCGAACACCGTCGCTTTCCTCGTATAGTCCCTTTATAACAAGATGATGGGAATGCGGTCTGGCTATAATAAAGTACTGCTGTCCCAAACACCAGAAATCTCCACAGCCAGGTTAACAGCCGTACTTACACTCCAAAGAAGGATCAATCCCCATCCGATCCTTCTGCTCATGATCCACTTGTTACACGGGACAGAAATCAAAAGGCCAACGAGAGTAACCAACAATGTCATGGCACTTATCAGTAGAGTCCCGCTCAGTTCAATTTCATATGGCTTATACTTGATCTTCTTTCCAGGATGCTTCGAAACTGCTTTATTTGCTTCTTTTATCGTCATGTACAGCCCACTAACACCAATTCCAAGCAGAATGTTCAGCATGGGCCCTCCAAAACAAGCCGAGAGCGCCATGACGGGATATCCAAGGCGAGCAACAGTGATGTCAGCAACGAGGTCTCCAAGTGAGTTCCCAACTGCGAAAATAGTGAGTCCCAAGATTGCATCCGATATTCCAAGAATTACTCCAAAGGCCTTGAGCACACCAACAACCTCGTTAGCTATGGTCGAAATCCAGGAGATAGATACCACAAAACCGAGGAAGCAAAGAAGGAACCGATATTTTGGTGGTTTATCAGGCGTTGTTGTAAGGATTAGGATCCCAAAAGCAACAAGGGAGCCAAGAACTGAGTACATGATCATTCGAGCAAGGGCAGGCTTCGAACGCTCAGCGCTGTTAGCCCAGACTATCATAACTACAAATAAGGGAGCGGTAAATATTTGCACCGAGACAAGCCATCGATTCCAGTCTCGAGGGGATGCAGCAAGTGGGTCCTCAGTGACATCTTGTAGGTGTCCAATTGAGGTCTCCTGTAGTGGAATAGGTATCGAATGCGGATGTTGATGAAGATTTTCGGTTGATACAGCGACTGCCGCCGTGCTATGCCCGCTCATCCCTCTGATCTGAGGTGACTTTGAGGACTGACTATAGCTTTCGGTTGCGCGTCTGTATCGAATCCATTCAGGCTCTGCTTCATCTGTGGAAGGGCTGTCTAATGGCAGTAATGGACCGGTGCTTTGTCGTCCAGGCCTCGGACCGGGTCCATCTCTATCACCTAAAAGGGGAGCTTGCTCGTCATCCTCCTGAGAATCCGACTCTACAACAGGCAGAGTGATTGCCAGGAGAAAAATGCTTGGCACTGAAATTATACTGACGATTTTGTCCCATATAGACTTCTCTTGCCACATGCTGAGAGTGGGAAACAGTGTAGAAACGAGGGTGTAGGGGCTTGGGAAATAACGATACGGCCACCACTTCACCCGCTTCTCAAGAAATTCTACATCATGGGTTGCATATGCTGACTCAGGAGTGTAACTTGCTTCAGGTAGCACAAGGCTTGGAGTTTTAGAGCTGTGGCTGGATATGGGAAGTGGAGAATCGGTGTATGCAGGGAATCGAGTAATTGGGGATAATGTGCGTGAGCGGGAGCTGTCTCTCGATGAAGAGCCGGGTATTTGAAGCCTAGGCGGTAGACTAACAGCCGGCCTGGTCTTTGGGGAGTCATGTGGAGAGTCTCTGGTAGGTTCATGGTCTTTAAAGAAGTCCACCCGAAGATGCTTCGCGCCCGGAAATCCTTCTTCTGGTGGAGCAAGCGTATCCCTTTTCCGCCTCTCATGTGAAGAAGAGGGACTCGTATCTCGCGACCTTTCATCGGATACTCGTGGTGAAAGAGAGGTGGTTGGTGACGCAGGTGCGGCGCCAGAGGTTGATTGTGAATTTATAGTCAACTCGGCATGGGGTTTGTCCAGGTTCAATGGAAATGTAGGGGTAGCAGCAACGACTCCAATATCAGGGATATTTGCAACACTAAAAGCTGAGGGATCCGTAGGTTTAGGATTAGCCGCATCGTTCATAGACACAGCTCTAGTTCTTGCGGAAGGCCCGGCTCTAGGTGGAGAGAGCAAATCATCAGCTGGAGTAACGACGACATTTGATTCATCGTCCGAATAAGCTTCGAGGGTTTGTGCTAGTTCGTCATACTGAAAAACACTCGCTGTTGGATCGTCCGAATACCGACGTAGATGTATTGGCCTCGAATGTGATCCTCGCGACTTTTGCAGTGATGATAGAACGGATCTAAATTCCAGAGCGCCTAGCAAACTTGGGCGAATAGGGGTGATCGTATTTCTACGAATTCCTTGAGGTCTTGTCACCCTCATGCTATTAGCCATTTCCGCAGCAATGTGCAATCCCTCATCACCATCGTCATCGCTATCTCCACCAACTTGTGATCCAAAAGCCGGGCTTGAGCCACGTTCCAGAGCTCCAAAATCTTCGGCATTCCTGTGTCTCCTTTCTCCCGCCGGGGCATCCTCATCATCTCCATCTTCCTCGGTGACTTCGATTTCCTCGTTAGCCATAGCAAGGTAATGACCACGGGCTGCTGCGTCTCGCTCACGACGTCTACGTCGACGGCCCAAATACCAGTGCCATACAACTACAGTCACCACGTAAAAGAGGTAGAATCCAATCATCACCGAGCACTCCCATAAATGAAGGGCCCCATCTCCCAAGAATATGATACTGAACGTTGCTGCAACGATGAAAAACCCAACATCTCTGATAAATGTTTTCTTTCCAACTTTGAATTCTCTGACCAGTGCCATTGATCCAGCAACGACAGCAGTAATAAACCCAGCGGCCCCAATCAACTCTCCAACTGCGAGGCTTCCACTATGTGAATTCATAGCAGCAAATGTCGAGAATACATCTGGACTTCCATTTCCAAAGGCCAGAAAGGTAACGCCAGCCATGCTTTCACTCATTCCCAAAATTGAGGCGATAGTACTCAGATTAATACAGAAGAAATCCGAGGCAGCAATTCCAATGGTTGTGAAGAGTAGGCCAAGCCACAGGGCAAGTATTATGAAAGCCACGGGCTGAGCATTTCGAAGATCGCAATAATATAGCGAAAGGTAGGAGAACAATCCCGCTTCTTCGTCCGGGCAGTTGGCTTCAATGAAAGCGCACTTGTCGTCGGCATGGTGAACGAGACGGCACTATACATTACCAAGATTACTTAGATTACTGCATAGACTTTGCAAAGAGATGATTTTGCGAAGTAAAAGGGATTTAAGGACAGGTTACACACCTCTTCATCTTTTTTCACTAATCGCGTGATGTCAAGTTGGTCTAATGCCCTTCTTTGCGCCGCTCCATATCCGGTCCCATGACGGTATTTGACAGTCTGATCAATTAACACACTTGAAACTGCAAGCAAAGATACGCAGAGGACCGTAAGATAGAATGCCGTAAGCCTATACTTCCTTGGCCGTTTGGAAGAGCTATTGCGGTTAGGCACCGCATTCGTGGATATCTTGCGCATTCTTTGAAAGCATGGTCTGCGAGCAATCGAACCGGTTCAGATAATTTGGCCTTATTGTGTGGAAAAGGAGGGAGAATATACTAGTGGGATATACTCTGTACACATCATTTGTGCAAAAGAATGATGCTGCGGAGAAACTTGGAGGCATAACAACCAAGAATCCAATGCCAAGAGTGGTGCGTACGAATTCCAGGGCTTCGTGGGCTTCCAGTTTCGTCATCCGATAAGTACGGCTGGCCACAGTACTCTTTGGCGCAGTCACCGCCGCAGGTGCAAAGTAAACAAAACTCGCGTCAAAGTCAACATTGAATTTAGATCATGATTTCAACATCTTTTCGCAACGAAACTCTATCGACATAACTCGCAATGCCTCGAGTCGCTCAAGCCCCACGAAATACTAGCAATGGCAACCGGGTGGCATCCGGATCTCTTGCTGCTTCGCCTTTCAAATCACCAGTAAAGTGCGTGCAATGAACCTTCCGACCATATCAGTAGCTGACCTAAACAGAATCCCTTTGAACGATGACAAGACAGAGAAGGCTCAGCGCCTGCAATCGCGGCATGCTCTTCATGATATCCAAATGAACCAGATAAAGGCTGCTGCCTCCCCTATGCGAAAACTTGCGAACTTCGATAGAGCAGGCAGTTCCTCGCCATCTTCGAATCCTAGGACACCACGAGGGGCGCCAGGCAAAGAGAATGGCTTCGATGGAGACTTGATGATGGTTGGAGGAACAGCAGTCACACCTATGAAACGAGTGCCTTTACTAGCAAATTTCGAGGAGTGGATGAAAATGGCTACGGACAACAAAATTAATGCCACCAATTCCTGGAATTTCGCCCTCATCGATTACTTTCACGACATGTCTTTGCTGAAGGAAGGTGATGGAGTCAATTTCCAGAAAGCGAGTTGTACATTGGATGGCTGCGTCAAGATCTATACCAGCAGAGTGGACAGCGTCGCTACAGAAACTGGCAAGCTCTTGAGTGGCTTAGCAGACAGCGGAAATAATAAGAAAAAGAAAGGCGACGAGGAGGAGGGGGAAGAAAGTGAAGAGGAAGTAGAGGACGAAGATGGAGTCGTTAGGAAGAAGCCTAAGAAGAGGGTAAGTTCATTTGATCTTCTTCACCTTCCGCGTTGCATTCCACTAGGTTTCTTTATTTCCCCGAATCTACCTGCATACAAACACCTAGAATTATTGTTCTCGGTGCACAAGCACGTTACGTACTCCGGCTTTCCTATTGCAAGTGCTTGCATTGCTCCGGAGCCGAGTTCGTTTATGTGAATACGAGAAAAGAGTCAGTGGCAGTTGGTATATAGATTTAAACAAGAGGGATGCTGTCACATACGACCATAGACTGAGGAGAATTGGGCATCCCGTCCGCTCTGCCATACACAAGCCTCAGATCGGCAGATTAGTAGTTGGGTGGGTGACCACCAGCGAATACCTGCTGTTGTATGTTTTTTAATTTTTTTCAAGAAATTTTCATTTATACGTGCTTCTTCTCAATTTTGTTTTTAGAAGGAACTTTTGGATATTCAAGCACAATTCCAGTGATTCTGTGGTAGTTTTGTTAGGGAAGGCGCTCCTGCGCAAGCTTTGTTTTTATTTCTTGAAGCGAGTGTAGCCAACAAAAACTTGGCTCATTGCTAGTTACTGGGTAAAACTGACAAATTTCTAGACACAACGCTCATCAGAAGCCACATTAGCAAACTCTTTTGCAGCATTGCAGTTAAAGAAATTCGAACTTGAATTTTCTGTCGATCCCTTATTTAAGAAGGCTTCAGCAGATTTTGACGAAGGTGGTGCAAAGGGTTTACTGTTAAATCACTTGGCTATTGACTCGCAAGGCCGAATTGTCTTCGATAGTAGTGACGATGCAGGCGATGCATCGGGTGAAGGGGAATCTAGAAGACGGAAAGATGATATCCTTGAAGAGGAAGAAGAAATTGAGCCTGATTCCATGATTGAAACCACAACCAAACTCGAAGAGGATGAAGACGACATCGAAATCGATATTGGTGCGTTAGGAGCAAAATTTTTCCCAAATTTGGACCGCTTGGAAGAGCAGGATATTTGTCCATCTTTGAAGAATTTCGACCTTGGAGACCCCTCAGGCTCACTAGATATCCCCTTTTTGAAGGCACCTGAGGATTGGCGTCAAGAAAAAGACAAATCATCTGGAGCCGGTGCTGTTGGCGATAAATCAGGTATCTTCCTTGATGATGATAATCCTGTCGGATTCGAGGATGATGAAGATGGGCTTCTTGGCAATTTCGACCTTCCAGCGGACACTGGCTTTGGTGAAGGGGGCGAGGCATGGGCTCGTGACGCTGCGATTGAGACTAGGATGCGAGTCCATGATGCAGGCTTTGACAATGATGGAATGGGCAACGGAGATGGGGAGGATGGAGATGAGATGGGTGTCGGAGCATTTGATCCTGAGACTGGCGAATACGTTGTATCAATGGACCATGGTGCAAAGGTTCAGAACGGGCACGACGACATATTGAGCTACTTTGATGAAGCATTACAAAAGAATTGGGCAGGCCCTGAGCATTGGAGAATCAGAAAAATCAAAGATGTCAATAAGTCTGCTTCGGCGACGAAGGTCAGAAAGGAAAAAGAGCCATTCGAGATTGACTTCCTATCACCCCTGACGGCCGGTCTAGCAGAGACTATATACACTCCGGCCTCCTCAAATACAGTTATTTCTCTTCCGAAGAAGGATTGGAAATCGAAGACCCGAAATCTTCTGCCAGATGATAAGCATTTCAACTCGAAGCAGCTTTTGAGACTTTTCCTGAAGCCTAGGGCTCGGATGGGTAGTCGGAGATCCGGATTTGGCGCAAAAACCGGCACCTTCAGTCATCCAAAAGATGAAGAAGCTCCAGATGGAGAGATGGACGAAGCTTTCTGGGCTCGTAAGGAAGGACCTGTCGGTGTTGATGAAAACGAGGCTCCCCAAGGAGATTATGATGCAAATTTCTTCCAAGATGATGGCTTACCTATGCCAGGAGGGATTGACGACGATGATATAGAGTTCGCTGATGCTCGGGAACACTTCTCACCCGGTGCAGAAGATCGCGAGGAAGGTGGCATGGCCGGTATCCACAATGTCCTCAATGGCGGGATGACTCAAGCGACAGAGGGTGAAGAAGGTGCTTTTGGGGCCCAACTTGTCACACAGAGCCGGAGACTCCGACCTGAGTATGTACAATATGCTCGAGTTGCCAAGAAGGTTGATGTACGCAGATTGAAGGAAGAGCTATGGAAAGGAATGGGGATTGATGGACAGGAGATTGTAAGAGATATTCTTGCCCAATTTATCTTATTGACGTTAACATTTGCCAGGGTCTGCCGCAGCAAACGCCGGGTCGACTCCCCACGCCTCAAGCCGAGCCACATAAGGCGGCAGAGAGCAGTTTGAAGTTTACCTCGGTGATGCAGAATTTACAGAGCGTCTATCCCAAACAAGCCATGAACGATATTTCAACAAGTTACTGCTTTATTTGCTTATTGCATTTGGCCAATGAGAAAGGATTGGTGATCGAGAAGCAAGAGGGCCTTATGGAGTTAGACATCAGGAAGGATCCAACGGCCGAAATTACCGTGGGCGCATAGGAGGCATCACGTGGAATATGTCAAATTGGCCCAATCGGGGGTGCATTGCGGTGCTAGCGGTGCTTTTTGCGGTGCTTACTCTTACATGTACGAAGTACAATCGAGTCGGGGTGTGATGATATGGTGGCGTTTAATAGGGCAAGGCTGCATAAGACTTGAAACAAGTACTGGTAACGCTTAGTGCAATGACTATCAATGACAGCGGTGTTTTCCCCAGAAGCCCCTCCCGCCCGAAATGACTTTACGCAAAGACTGTATCCTGTTTATCGTACTAACTGTAGATGGGTCTGTCGCCACCAATACAAAGCCTCCTGTCTGTTGGGTTAAAGATCGACAGCCGCGACGGGATGAAATTGGTACGACCTGTACCAAGGGTACCTTCGTTTCATTCAGCCTTTCGCAAGATTTCTCCAAGTTCTAAATCTGGTCGGTCCCTGGCTCGTTCACTAAACCCAATTTTGTGTGACCTGGCCCGAGTTTATCCCCCAGAAAGCTTCTACGCCGGCCGCACTCTCACCCTCAGCCCCCCCGGCCTTGCCACAACGAGAAAGTATTTAACGACCGCCTCCTCTGCTCATCCTTCGCGCCTTATCCTGGTCCAATGTGATCGGTCGTGGTCCGTCGTAGCAGCCAATGGGCTAGGCGGCGGTGCCAGGGAGGGCCAGTGCTGATGCACCGTATTAGAGTACATGCGAGAAGTCCAGTGAGGCGCAGCCCTGCCCTGCGGCACACCCACCTATCCCCCTGCGGTGAGATGTTGCAGTGGACCAGTGGACCAGTCGACTGGTGAGCCCGGAAATCCCTATTCAGGGTATTAATGTTGCGATCCCCCACAGCGGTGAACTGGCCTCTGTTTTGGAGGTTTTTGGCGAGTTTTCCAGACCGATTCTTGTGCGCGCATTTTTCCTTGGATGGATCTGTTTTTTCCTTTTTTGATTCCCTTCAGCATCACTATTCATGCTGTGATTGTATCGCGCGCGTTCGCGTTCGCTCTCCTGCTTTGTTCTGTGTGACATGAGACTTTCGAGAGCCGGCCTCATGGTCTTCCTGCAAGCCATGAGCGGCTCTGGTTCTAGTCTGGACAGTCGGCAAGATACTCCCATCAACGTCTCAGTTCTCCCTGTGGTAGCATCGGGCGACAGCTTCATCTTGAATTATACCGTCAATTCTCCTCTCTCCATCCCATCGACTCACATACTTTTGTGCGGGACGTCAGCGGCGTCGGGGCAACCGGTTACGCCTGGAAACACTTTCCAAGCTATCGATCTCTACGGTGAGGCCTCAAAAGGAACGGTTTGGATGTCTTGTATTGAAACTCATGGTGAAAATAGATGTCTGCGTGTTTTCCAGCTCCCAACCCAACACCTGTGCGCCGCAATCTGCATCCTTTCCGGCGGGTGAATCACAATCTATAAAGTTCAACTTGCAAGCGGACTCAAGTGCCAGCGACAACAATTATTTCCTCTGCTTTTCCGCCCCAGATGGCTCGACTTGCGATAGCTATAGCGATGCCTTCAGTGTTGGTGCTCCGGGGGCTGTCCCTGCGGACAGCATCCAGATGCCCACGGCACCTCTGTCTCTCACCGCGACGGTCACAACAATTGTCCACCTCCCATATACGCAGACCATCAGCCCGACGGCACCTCTTCCTCCAGCCACATTGACCAGTTTTACTGTAACTGTTTCCGCATCACCTACCGGGACTTTAACATCAGTTCCTTCAGCGGCCCTCGCAACCTCTTCAACATCGGCCAGCAGCTCCTCTGGCGGCCTCTCCACGGGAGCAAAAATCGGCATCGCCATTGGGGCGCTGGTCATCGTGGCCGGCATACTTTTGGCAGCCCTCGTCTTCCTCCGTCGAAAACACCGTCGCCGGCTTGTCCCCGCGGAGCACCCAATGCTGGCGCGGGATAGGCACATCGATTCGTTCTCCCGAAAACTGATCGTCGAGAAAGATATAACCTCCCCACCCGAAGCACCCTCATCACCCATCTCATCACCCATCTCCTCCGGTATGCCTATTCAACGCCATTCCTCCCTCTCCGCCTACGAATCTATCTACTCGGAGCCACCATACGCCGGCCCTGCCGCAACCTCGCCCACAGCCACTGCCACGGCTGCAGCCGCAGCCGTGGCTCTAGGCTCCTCCGTCCCTCGACGCAACCCCACCACTCGCACCGTCCAATCTACCCGCACCGCGGACACCGCCATCTCGCGTGGCCTCAGCACTACGAGCAACATCTCTGGGCCCATCAGCCCGCGGTCGGTGACCACGGCTCGCACCCCTAGTATGGAGTTCGAGGCCTACCACGACGTCCCTATCTACGGCGATGCCCGTCACTCGCCCCAGATCTTCCAGGGCCTATCAGCGGCCCCTTTCCTGACAGAGGAGGGCATGAGTGCAGAGGAAGTTGAGAGGTTAGAAGAGGAGGAGAGGAGGATCGATGCGGCCATTGCAGAGGCCGAAAGGCGGTAGTATAAAGCATATATAAAATGGTTGATACCCTACTCTATTTATATATATGGGCGGCGTTTTTGCATCTGGAGTTTTTCTGCATATGGAAATGTACTTTTTGGTTACAAATTTAGCGCGCATTAATAGGTTAATTCAGATGACCTAGTGTCGAGAGATGAGAAGATATAATATGACACATCGAGAGAAAAAAAAGAATAAAAACTGTTTACAAAGAAAAAATGTTTCTTATTATCCCCTCTTTCTGAATCTATTGGAAAAAAGAAAGAAGGATGAAGTTCGGTGTGTGTTTTCTTTCGATCCTGAATATTCTAGGAAAGCCAATGTGCATCGATATCCATGAATCTTCTGGCATTCTTTGCCAGAAAGGGGGAAACAAAAGAACTAATGCTAATGCTAATTTCATCTCCAAAGTCCAATTGTTACTATTTTCCGCTATGCAGTAGTAGAAAGAGACAAAAGAAAAAATACCCCCGAGGTAAGAAGGGTTGGGGTAACACGTTGAATAGGGCCAACTCCGAGCACAACTGAAAAAGGTAGGTAGGTATCTTCTCTTAATCATCTCTCCCCCTTGACCATCATACCCATCCGACCACCAACAACCAACCAACAAACGAACCAACGCCAAGCTAATGCTGTCATATACCATCTACACTCAATGCCCGCGGAACCCTTGATTCCCTCTGCCTTGTCCTCCCTGCTGTTGTTGCTGCTGTGGAAAATACTGCTGTCGCTGCGCATACTGAGATGGGGACTGGCCGGCTTGCTCGGTGTAAACGGGGGAGGATGCACCAAACCCACCACCTTGTGCAAAGACATTTGCCGCGGGCGAGGCCCAGGTTGGAGCTCTCTGCTGTTCGCCTGGGTACTGCTGTGGGTATTGTCCCATGTTGCCAGAAGATTGAGGAGCCCTGTATTGTCCCGATAGCTGATCAGTGTACTGTTGGTATTGGGCTTGCTGCTGTCTTTGTGCAATTGCTTGTTCGACCGCCTGACTATTGATACCTTGCTTCATTTGCTGTTTCTCCCTTTCCCTCGCTTCAATGGCTCCAACAAGCCCAGCGCCAGGAGACTGCCCCCTGTTATTTGGTGGCATGCTGATAAGCGGTTGGCCAGTCATCTTAGCAATATGCTCCTGTTCACGGGCTGAGAGATTGGAGGCAATGTCACCAGTTCCTGACGGCCCGTAGGCTACAGCAGCACCACGAGAACCTGGGCGCTGGAGCAACTCAGCCGAGTTATTGCGAGAATGTCCTTGACCTAAGTAGTCACTTGAACGGTTACGAACAAGAGGCGGCGTGGCTGAGCTTGATCTAAGAGTATTTCCTGATGTTTGGCGCTGATGTGCGTACAAAGGTGCTACTGCCGCACGCTCCTGAACAAATTGCTCCGGTGTAAGAGGCTTTGTATTCATGCTAGTAGCATTGCCAATAGCACTCATACCAGGCTGCCATGGTAGCGTCCTGCTCTCGGCAGAGTTATTACGATAATGTCCTGTTCCCTGGCTCGGGGTCTTGGAGTGACCAGAACTGTTAGGTCTTCGGCCTGTTTGATCCGAAGGATAATTATTAGTGGCAGGTCCAGGGTACCTGGGTGCACGATCTGCACCATAGCTTTGAGCTGGACCTGGACTTTGAGCTCTCAGAGGAAGCGTCTCTGCGGCGTAGTTGTATGTTGGACCAAAGTCTATATGAACTGCAGGTCCGGGATAATTGGCATCACGTTCAGCTTCATCTCTCAAATTGCCCACTGTTCGCATAACGCCAGCTCGGGGCTTCTCTACGGACTGCCTAGTAGTATCAACAGATCGTCGTGTGCTGGCATAATCTGGAGACACAGTTGACTCATTGTCATCGTAGACGCTGGTAATCCCACTATTGTGGCGGTGGAGTTGAGCATCGGGCATTGGCGTAAGCTTTCGATTGTCTTGTCCAATCATGTCAAAAGCAGCTTGATCAATGATATTTGGGCCCAAACTCCCAGCGCTTGAGGTTGTTTCTGCAGAGGTCGGAGTTTGTACGCTGGATTTTCGTGTAGGAAGAGGCTTTCGAACTACGCTTTGACCGGTCTGTATGCGATGTGGTTGTTGAGATGAAGTGCTAAAAGTTGAATCTGCTGATGGCTGAGAGACATGACCTTGGAAGGCGGATAGCTCTGCTCGGTTGCGACCTTCCTCAGAATCCGTCGCCATAGTATATGAAGAGCTAAATGGAAACTGTGCTGGTGGCTGAGTATTGAGATTTGGTTGTTGAGGAGGAGATGATTGATCAAAAGAGTATCGGGATTTCGAAATCATCAGACCATCAACGCCACCGGCATTAGTAGGGAATGCACTTAGATGCCCATCCTCCGTGTATCGATCGTCGTCCTCGTAATTATCATCATCCCCTAGGTCATGCCCTGCTTGATACGCTGCAACCACTCCAGTAGCACCTGCTAATTGTGACAAAGTCGCGTTAGACATGCGGCTCTTAGCTCTGCGGAGCTCTGGTGACTGGTAAGGTTTACTTGTCGGCACAGAGCCTGGAGCATGAGAAAATGCTGGCGGAGATGCAACAGGCTCAGGGTTTGTCAAATTGTGCATATCTTGGAGTTCCCGAACCGGTGTTGCTCTAGCCTCATCCTCGGAGCTAATACGCTCAGGGGTGGAGTTCATATATCGCAAATTCGAGCCTTCTCTTGCCGACGCAACGCCCAGATTATGTGGTGGAGGAGTTGGTGCTTGCTCGTAGGCACCGTCATATTTGGGCTCTTGAATTTGGTTCTGAAAACGGTCTAATCCATGTGTATCGGAAACAGATCGTCGGTGAGAGTGAGAATTTGATCGATTTGGAGGGATGGATCCTGCTGGAGGAGCCGAGTCGGTTCGTGGTACAGCAGAGGCAGCAGTCACATCCACTGCTGAGCCTTGGGGACCGCCTTGGGGACTCCATGTAACAGATGGAGAAGACCTGACGGATGCGGTATCATCGAATTGTATCCGACTGCGTGATGGACCAAAGCTATTACGGTTGCTTCTTCGACCACTGTATCTGCTATCCCTTTGGCTTCCGTTTTCGACGGCAGTCATACGTTTAGCAGTAAGGTCTTTCATTCTTTTCCTCCACTCAGATTCCCTCCAAGAGCCGCTGCCCTGTTCTAGAATGAGGCCGGAGACATCTAATATTTCCAAGTATCCATATCTTCGGTGCTTTGGCATTGCAAACATGAGACTGCCCGGGTCCTTTGTATCTGCAATTAGACGGCCAGGACGGCCATAAAGTCCAAAAGTATCAAAGACTGGAAACAACCATCGAAGCATCATTTCGAACCCAGTAACAGCCGGGTGGACTTCAGGCATCACAAATACGAAGCCTTCGGTGGTCGAAGGTGGATTAGAATGGATGGTTATGGAGCCTTCAACCTTGACTAGAGTGGACGCGTCGATGAGGGGTTTAGATTGAGGATATATCGCAAAGGCAGAATATGCGTCGGTGATGGTAGCGATTGGGCGGATCTTCTTCGTCCGCTTAGTATCATAAAATTTGATATCCCCCTTCAATAATAACGGCTTGGACCGATCATACGCGGATTTCTTCTTATTGGCCTGTTTTTGCAGTCTTTGTACCTCTTTCTCATCTGGTGGTGCAATGACACACCAGCACCGTCTCCAGGGAGTTCCCGCTCCAAATCGCACTCTAGCCCAATCCGCAGTTGGGGCCTTTGCGCGTTCCATGATGGTATTGATGTTATTCAAAGCCTTCCCCTTGCCCGCAATCAAGGCCCCGGTATAAGCTTCCTGTAATGTACAATGTTCGTACATGGCCAGTCGGATGCCAGCAGTCCATTGGATTAAAGAGTGATGAGAGTTAAAATGTAGTAGATAACGGTTCTTACCAGCAGTAGATATGCTGAGAACGTTTTGTAGGGGTGCCTCATCGTCTGTCCGTGTTGGGAGCGATTCAATCTAGCACTGTTAGTATTTAGAATCCTGTATATCGCCGGGGCAATCACCATTTTTATAGACGCATCTGTAAGATTAATAAACTTGGGAAGCACTTCCCCATCTTGCCCGGCAGCGTCAAGTTCTGCAGCATCCCATAATGACAATACAGTTCCCACGAGTTGCGCGAAGCATTCAGTCCAGGTTCGATCCGCATTCGGTCTCCCATCTATTCTGTGTTAGATCAAGTGAATGAATAAGAACAGCTACTAACGTGTGTTCTGGTCATCGAGCTTTAAGAAATAACCCTCTTGATATAGCTTGTTCGCATGGCTGTTCAGAAAGGTAAAAATAGGTTGAAGTTCCGGCAACGTATCCTTGGTTGTATCCATCAACGGAGGCTGATATGTCTGTACCATGGACATCGGCCTCGAGGATACGACTCGCTCCCGCTGGACTCTCGGTTGAGGGGATTCATTTCCCAGATTGTAGGCATGCGGTGATCCCGCTGTTGGAGCCTCTGGGCCTCTTGAGATATCATGCCTCTGAGGATCGTATTTGAAAGCATCTTGTCTTGGTTGGGTCGGCGTAGTGGGTGTGGGGCTTCTTTGGGAATCTCGATTTGAGAAAGTCGACATGAACGAAATTACTGTGAAGGTGCCATGGTCAGTAAGCTGCCTCATAATTGCTTCGGGTGATGCTCAACATACCTCGATTTCTGGTCCCCATGATGACTGAAGTTGTCAGCACCAATGACGAGAGGAAAAAAGATATCTGGAGACTAGAGTCGCGAAGCCGGGAATGCCGTGGTGGTTCTCCGGCCGTTGGTGGGCATTCACAATTCCCGGTCCCTTCCCTTTCCTTTTTTCCCTTGCGGCGTGAAACGCAAACGGTGGAACAATTGAGCCACCTGCGGAAGAAATCCTTGGGAAGATTCGGGTTCCAGAAACTTCAGACAGAACGAGTGTAATGCCGATGACGATGTCGACGTCGACGAAATATGCGCAGAAGAAGTCTGTTTGGCGCACCGTCAAGACTGGTTCCGGATAGTATCGTACTAAGTACTGCACTGCACAGTCCCGTAAATTATAAAGTTGGACGTGTGCAGCGTGGAGCTTACGGAAGTATGAAAGAACCTTACCTCAGTCCCTGGCCAGGTCAAGACAGGACAGGACAGGACAGGACGTCACCAGCGGGCGCTGCAATACGGTCCAGTCTCGAGTGTGGAATGCCAGCCAGCGGTTTTTTTCTGCGACTGCCAACCTAGTCCTGAACAGCGGTAGCCGTTCTTGGTCCTTGCAACTTTCGTTCTATTATTATTCTCTCAGACGACGATCCGGCATCCGTTTGGCGGGCTGGGCGGCGAATGAATAAATGAATGAATGAATGATGGAAGACAAGAGATGAAAGGGAGGCAAGGCAGAGCAGAGCAGAGTATACCAGAGCAGAGCAGACCGTGAAAAAGGTGATTTTCCAATGACGCCGTCGGCGACGAGCTCGAATCCCACTTCAGCGTTGCATCCAAGGCGTAGCGTACTGTAGTGCCTTCCATATCGTTCTTCGCGAACAATTTGAGGGCCGGGAGGCTGATTCATCATCAGACGCACCGGACCGGGTTGTCACCAGCAGAGCAGAGATCACTCCCTACCGTCCCCGTATCTCGCTGCAGAGTCGAGGAGTCGAGTAGATCCAAGCGAGAGCGCCTCTCTCCTCGCGTGCCCGGCGTGCTAGGGCGTGCGATGGGTGCTGGTGCCCACTGGCTCGCCATGGCATTATTCACTCTCGTATTCGAGGAACAATAAAGCAGCGAAGCACCGTATCACTTCGCCTTACAGTTTACAGATCAATTCCATGGGCCTTTCGGGACTAAACCCTGTGAACCTCTACGGCGGCAGGCCAGTTTGGGGCTACGCTGGGCTACTGGCCGCGTCATATAAAAATAGCCCCACACGAAGGCACAAGTATGCAGGTATACGGACCGCCAGGGACAGAACACAGCTTACAGGCCGGATGCAGCATTACAGTATGATTGCGAGAGTGGTACAGTGTGGTTCAGTACACTACACCACCGTAGCTGAGTATAGTAAGGTAAAGGAGGCAGGATCTGGTGTTTAATATCATTGAATCATTGCCCAGACCAGACCCGACCAGAGCAGTAAGACACTATCTACCGACACAGCAAGCTCCGGATACCGCTCTCCCGGTGTTCTTAGTCTTAGTCTTGGTCTTAGTCTTGGTCTTGGTCTTGGTCTGGTCCTGGTTTTACAAAATCGAATTCAGAGGGAGCAGCTGCAGTAGCGCCTGCGATATATCGAAGGAACCGTAGCCGTCGACGTGCGGGCGTTGGTCTGACCGAACCAAGGCACTCGAATAGATGACGGCTACTTTTTCAAAACAAATTTAAAGGCAACTAGACCTCTCTGAACTCTTCAGGACACGGTTTTTGGATTTCTGACTCGTCTGGAGAATAGGAGTTGGCTAGGAGTTGGCTCAAGGATCGTTCAGACAAGATGCTCGAATTGAAGGAGTCCTTGATAAGTACAAGATGGCAAAGTCGCTTTCACCAGTTCGCGAAGTGTCCAAAATGGACATCATGATGCCATTCGCAGAGAGGCTTAGCTTGGCCTAGCTAGCTCGAGCTCAATCCTCGCCATGATGTCAAGTCAAGCTCAAGACTGTACTATAATTGTTTATTTACTGTATTGTGTTGAATATCTGTACAAAAATATAGGCATATAATTTCGATCAGTCTTTCATCTCACGTCGGCCCGGGAGGCTTCTAAGCTCTCTCTCAGGCAACTTGGAGTCCGCAAACCATCTGCGAGGTATCTACAGTATTTATCTCACAAGATGGTTTGGATTGCCTTCGAAAAACACAAGGGGCCATTTTGGCATTCTCGCCTATTTGTCCTCTACGGTAGGTTGCTGAAGGTAACCTTAAGCCTGTTGGGTCTGGGTTCTCGCGCGGGCCGACACCCAAGATTTACTACTGTATTGTTGGCGCTCGTACAACATCGCATGCACGCTTATCGCAGAAGCAACCTACCGTCCAGTAAAACCCGAAAGCCGTTGGGAGTTGGCAAATTATCAATAAACAAGCCCACATCAATGAACTGCCAGGTCGACGCAGTCTCTAACATTTATATTCCGTCCACGACGCTGGGATGAGGAGGTCGGTCCTTCGAACACAAGTTGCGCGAGCCAAAATTCCTCAGCCTCGCCGGCCCTTCATTCAAACTGCTTCACAATGTCACCCAGACTTGGCTTCCTCAACAACCACCAATCCTGATACACCCAGTGTACCAAGAGAACCGCCCCCCTTTCGATTCGAGACCGGTCTTGCACTATTTGCAAAGAGAACTCCAAGACCGTTCCCTCCACCATTCTTGTCGCCTCCATCCGGGTCCTTCTCAGATCCTCTGAGCACCCATAACCGGAGTCGGGACAGGCGTGCCGTGGTAAATGGCGAGCTTATTCGGGGCTATACAAATGGAGATGACGCGGTGTATGTCAGTGACAACTTTATCGGTGCGAATGATGGAGTTGGGGCATGGTCGACAAGACCTGGCGGACATGCCGGGTTAGTTGCATGTGATATCTGTTCAGAGTCGTCGATACTAATTCCTATAGTCTTTGGTCTCGGCTGATATTACACTTCTGGGCTCTGGAAATAGAGGCAGATGCAAACCAGATACGGCCCCCTGGGCAATACTACGAACCCCACCCCGTTGAATACCTACAGAAAGCTTATGAGCACACGCTTCAGGCTACCTCAAAGCCGAATGAGTGGCAGGGCACAACCACATCTACAGGAGCACAACTCCATTTTCGAAGATCAAACTCTGATCCTGCAAGCCCTGCAACGCCACTATTGTATATTACCAATCTGGGAGATTCACAGGTTTTGGTTCTTAGGCCTAGAGACTCGGAACTCATATACAAAACTACGGAACAATGGCATTGGTTCGACTGCCCTCGGCAACTTGGTACCAATAGCCCAGATACACCCTTAGAAAACGCTGTCATGGACAAAGTTGAGATAGAAGAGAATGATGTCGTCTTGGCAATGTCCGATGGAGTTATCGATAATTTATGGGAGCATGAAATCATTGAGAGCGTAGTTAAAAGTATACAGAGATGGGAAAGTGGTGAGGGAGGCCCGAATTTAGGCGATAGAAAAGGCGGAGCCGGAGGTGGAATGAAATTCGTTGCTGAAGAGCTTATGATGGCCGCAAAAGTCATCGCCACAGACCCTTTTGCTGAAAGCCCGTTCATGGAGCATGCGGTGGAAGAAGGGCTAGCTATGGAAGGAGGTGAGTTTTCCTTTATAGCAGTATTATATTCCATTAACGGCTCTAGGAAAATTGGACGATATCAGTGTGGTTGCTGCCTTGTGCAGACGAAACAAAGGTTGAGAACACTACGAAGAGTCAATTTAATGAAAAATCCAACACTGAAGACGAAGGGGAGGCCGCTTCAAGAGAACGCTTTACCGACTTGCCAAGGACGTAAAGCATGTTCCTTCCACGCTTGTAAATGACATGCGGAAGCCGGGTATAAACTCTCGACGGGGTAGACGTGGGAACCCGCCGCTAAATAATTCTGCCTGCAGTTTTGGTGATACTTAGAGTATACGGCATAGGGAAAAAAAGCCGGAATTTGCTAGAGCCGAGAGACCTTCAATCTCCTGGCTTAGCCAAAACTTAATATTTGAATATATTATTAAAATATAAAATCAAGCCACTTTCCCTATGAAATAAATTGTCAGCTGGTGTTACTGTGCTTTGTTCAAATACCCCCTGTCGACTATTGAACCGATAAGCCCTGGTTATCGCAAAAAGCTTAAATTTTTATAACGCTAGCATCAAAAAAACTACGAGCTCTGTTTCATCGAAAGATCACCTTGACCCTCATCGACTTCTCAAACCTCCCATTGCCTCTGTTTTCACAAAAAACCAATCTCATCATGAGGGGCAAACGGTCGAAACAGTACAGAAAGCTCATGCAACAGTATGGATTAACCTTCGGCTTTCGCGAACCATACCAAGTGCTCTGTGAGCCCCTCTCTTGAAAACCCAAACTTTGGCTCCCTGTAGAAGATGTCACTAATGATAGTCACATTTAGTGGACGCAGAAATCATCCGAGATGCTGATAAATTCAAGATGGACCTCGTAGGAGGGTTAGAGCGAACCCTTCATGGACAAGTCAAGCCGAGTACGCATGCATTCTTTCAAGCACTCAGGCTTTTTGGGTAGCATGCTAATTGGCAACAGTGATCACACAATGCTCCATGAGACATCTCTACGCAACGGCCGGAGAGCCGGGAATGTCATATCTCGTCGACAAGGCGAAAACCTACGAGAGACGAAGGTGCGATCACCGTCCCGAAGACTACCCCGAACCCCTCAGTGCGAGGGAGTGTCTTGCATCTGTAGTCGATCCTAAGGACAACAAGACCAATAAGCACAGATACGTAGTTGCCAGTCAGGAATTGGACGTGAGAAAACATATGAGGGGGATTTTAGGAGTGCCACTGGTTTATATCAACCGGAGCGTAATGATCATGGAGCCTATGGCTTCAGCAACGGTGGATAACAGAGATAAAGAGGAACGGGGCAAATTCAGACAGGGATTAAAGAGAGGTAGTGGAAGTTTAAAGAGGAAGCGGGAAGAAGGGGATAATGAAGCTGGAGGCCAAGCAGAAGAGACGAAGAAGAATAGGAAGAAGGGCCCTAAAGGTCCGAATCCACTAGCGGTAAAGAAACCGAAGAGAAAACTGGAGGGAGAGGGAAGTACATCTGCAACTGGGAATGATACTAAAAGGGCCGCTGGAGTAGAAGCGTCGGGAGAAACGCAAGCAGATGGATCAGAACCCAATCCAAAACGTAAACGGAGGAGGAAGCACAAATCTGGGACTGATGGTACAGAAGCTCCTCTTGTGGCAGAAGTAGGCAGTGAGGGTGATTAGGCCTTTGAAAAGTGTTTTTGATATGATAGGCAGCCTTGTTGTTTGTTTCTATAGCCCAAGTTTCGGAATTAATACCCGGGCTGGAGTTGGTGAAGGATACACACTATTGACAAATTCAAAGTGCAGGGGTTGTTACTACGCGCAACTCGTAAATAAACAGTCTCCAAAATCAAATCTCATATAATTCACGGCCCTATCCTGGTATACTGATCGCAATACTCCCCATTGACAGAACACACCTGTCAGTTTTAAACTTTCAATTTAACATAAGGTAGGTACGCCACAGGGAAGGCAGGCTCGCAGGCTTGTGCTTAAATGTTGCCGAATCCCGCCAGTAACGACTACTAGCGTTAACCACCCCTGCATAAGGAAAGGCCGATTGAACAAAGCGTACGAGCATTACGGAGGAGCACACACTACAGAACCTAGGACCACGTCACGTCTACGGAGGATTACCTCAGACAATATGAATGTGGTGGAGACGAACATTACACAACGATTTGAGGCGGTTATTGAATTTCGAACACCATCATCGTAGCCCAACATCCTCCCTTAGGTTTTGGATGCGATCAAAAACGAAGCCCCCTTGTGAAACGAGGCGGAGGGAAAAAAACCTCACACAATATGCCTGAGAGCGGGGAGGCTGCAAACACAGAAAAGCCTGACGTGGTGAGCAATGGCAATAATGCAGCTGCGGCACACGGTACAACGACGGCGGAACTGGATGAGTTCGGTCTGCCAGTCAAGAAGCGTGTAGAGCCGGTGCCTGTGGTCGAGGAGGGGGAAGACAATGATGGTTCCAGCGAAGAGCGGGAATCTGGGACAGGGGAAGGTGGGGCAGCAAATGGGCACACAGTGGTCAAAGGTTCTAAACCGGAGCTGGCATCGATTCACCCTCTTGCGGTGCAAACGGAGGTGGATGGTACGGATTCGAGTAGTGATGAGGAGGAATTCAAAGATGCTCAATCAACCCCTAACCCAGCAACGCCAATTCCAGGTCTGAAAGACGCCCGGGAAGATATTAAAAAAGTTAATCCAACCTCACCAAATCTAGAACTTCAAGAACCCAAAGAAACTCTCGATCCGCACGAAGCCCAAAAACCAGCTCGAGAAGCTGAGTCGAATCCTCCAGATGCCAAGCAAGAGCCACCGAACACCGAATTGAAGCCTCCAGAGAACACTGCTGAAGTGCCGAAAGATCAAGCTGGGAAAAGGAAGAGTCAGGGCCAGGGTGAAGCTGCGGCTCCAAATGGTCATACTCGGAATAAAAGTTCAAAAGGAGGTGGGATATCAGAATGGTCACACCAACATATGGCTTCTCAGGAAGATGCTGAGCCCGAAGTGGAAGAAGATGAATGGCAGACAATGCCGGCATATGCGCCTTACGACATCTACGACGATGATAATAAACTGATAGCGAGGGAAACACACGATTCGGAAGAGGAGGGAGATGCATATGCTGGACTGGGCGGGGCTGGAAGGGGCTACACAAGAGTACAACTAGACGAGGACGCTCAATCTGCAACCAGTCTGGACGAAAATACTCAGTATTTATTCAAAGATGTCAATGGGACTGGTGCTGGAGAAATGGAGGATGAGGAGCAACGAGATGCTGTGGCACAAATGCAAGCTACAAAGGACCTCCTGACCGAGGGTCAACGAATAGCTTATGTTGGCATGACTCGACTGATCCTCTCGTCTATGATAAAGCAAGTAGAGTCTCTCTCTCTAAGCAAGAGTACCAAAAAGGACGTCCAAATGACGGCTGAAGCCATGCAAATGTGGACACAGAAGATGATGGTCAGATTATATGCCCATATGGACATCAGCGCTGCCGAACAGGTTATGATTGAGCAGTTATCTGATCATGGCGTTCAACCGGCGGACTTATCACCTACACTCATGCAAAATGCTCGAGTGAAGAACCCCATGGCCGAAAAGACCACTTCCACGGACGGCTTATCGACTCCAGCGCCGGAATCGGTAGCTTCTTCGAGTCCACGTCCCTCTATCTCATCACCAACATTGGCAAACTCATCCCCGAAAATACCCCAGACACTGCCCGTAAAAGAAGAAGAGGAAGAAGCTGCTCAGGCACCCCCACCATATAAGGAGCATGACGGCGACGATCTCCCGGAAGTACGAACACCTTCACAACTTCCCACAACTGCAAATCTGGACATTGACCTCAGATGGACTGTTCTTTGTGACTTGTTCTTAACATTGATTGCCGACTCTGTATATGACGCCAGGTCTCGAGTCTTGCTTGAAAAAGTTGGGGAAAACATGGACGTCTCCTGGCTTGAGATTTGTCGATTTGAGAAACGTGTGACTGACGCTCTTGAAATGCAGCAAGCTGCCGAGAAGGAAAATTGGAATGAGGATGACCACAAAGAGAATCGCCGGAAGATGGCGCTGAAAAAACGTTACGTGATGATGGGCCTTGCTACTGTTGGTGGCAGCTTGGTCATTGGTCTATCCGCAGGTCTACTGGCCCCTATGATTGGCGCTGGTCTTGCGGCAGGATTTACGACCATCGGTGTTGCCGGCACAAGTGGTTTCCTTGCAGGAGCTGGAGGCGCTGCCATCATTACCTCAGGAGCAGCGGCATCTGGTGGTATCATCGCGGTGAAAGCTGCAAACCGCAGAACAGGAGCTGTCAAAACTTTTGAGTACAGACCTCTGCACAACAATAAGCGGGTGAATCTAATTGTCACGGTTTCTGGCTGGATGACGGGAAAGGTCGACGATGTTCGACTCCCGTACAGTACCGTGGATCCGATCATGGGAGATATTTACTCGGTTCTATGGGAACCTGAAATGCTTACCAGTATGGGAGATACTATAAATATTTTGGCCACTGAGGTATGGATTTCTATCCCTTTTAAATCATATAAGCTAATTGTCCCAGGCTCTGACCCAGGGTCTCCAACAAGTACTAGGCAGCACAATCCTAATTGGTCTCATGGCCGCGTTGCAGCTGCCAGTTGTCCTGACCAAACTTGCCTACCTTATTGACAACCCGTGGACCGTCTCCTTAGATCGGGCAACCGCTGCCGGCCTCATCCTCGCAGATTCTCTCATCGACAGGAATCTTGGTACACGGCCCATAACTTTTGTTGGATACTCTCTTGGATCGAGGGTCATCTTCTCATGCTTAAGAGAGCTCGCCAAAAAAGGAGCTTACGGCCTCGTACAGAATGTTTATCTGTTCGGATCGCCAATTGTGGCAAAGAAAGACGAGTATTTGAGAGCCAGATCAGTTGTTGCCGGCAGATTTGTCAATGGCTATGCTAAGAATGATTGGATTTTAGGGTACCTGTTCCGTTTAACAAGCGGTGGTATTAGTCGGGTGGCCGGACTGGCTCCCATACCGGATGTTGGAGGAATAGAGAATGTTGATGTAACAGAGTTTGTACCAGGACATATGGCATATCGTACGGCAATGCCCCGGCTCCTTCGTGAAGTGGGGTGGATGGTAGAAAGCGATGAGTTCACAGAAATCGAAGACCCGGACCCGGAAAATCACCAGAAGAGGCAGCGAGAACTCATTAATGAAATTGAAGAGGCTCGTAAGGAGTTCGAGAAGAAGGAAAAAGAAGCCAAAGGGAAATTTGGATGGCTGAGTCGGAAGAAGAAGACGGTTGTCGAGCGGAAAGAGTGGGAGACTTATGAGGACTTTAAGAATTATCCAGAGATCTCTCAGAGAAAAGTTGAAGACGAGCATGGTAACAATCATGGAGTTCTATTCGATATCGATGCCATCCGTGCCGAGCTGGCCAGCGAGCAGATGGAAGTCAGAGAACTCAAATCTACACTCCCACCGATGAAACTCGACCTCGCAACCCCGAGCCCCACCGCACCCCGAAACGGATTACGAGAGACAAGATCCCACGACGGAACCACGATGCTTCGCGTCGATGATTTCCACCCGTCCCACGGATCTTCACCTCGTGGGTCCATCAGCGGCGGTATCCCCGTGATCAAATCTTCTCCATACCACCGAGATGAAGACAACGAAGATATCCAGATGACCTTCGACACGTCCTACCACTCCCCACCACGCTCAGCATCCACGTCCACCCACCAGCTGTCTCTCCGCTCGCGCTCGCCCGCGCAACCCCCGACGCCTGAACCCGTCGAGAGAGCCGCTGCCGTCGCTAGGCCCGAGCTGAAGAGCAGTACCACCCTTCCCGCCACGCTGAACGTAGGCCATAATGCGTGGGCGGACGAGGATGACGAGTTTGGTGCTGAGCAAGATATTCAAATGACTTTTGCATAAGGTTTGGTTTCAATTGGTTTGGTTTGGTCTGGATTTTGCATGTCTAGCTTGCTTCTGGGCTGGCTGTTTCTCAGATATCAGATCAAGGGTTTAATACAAAACGAGTGAACTTGTTTAATAACGTAATTTATACGTTTGAATGAAGGATGAAGGCTCATCCGGCGCAGTACATATTTGTTTATATGGAAGAACTGTCTTTCTGTATTTCTTCTACTTTTGGTTTTCCTTTTTGGCTTTTGTCTGAGCGTTGGATTGGATAACGCATATTGTTGATGGGTTTTGAAGAGATACCAGAACTACTATAAAGTGCCCCCGAGAAAGAGGGAGTGACAAGAGAAGATGTAACAGGAACGAGGAAAGAGGGGGTGGGCTTTGTTAGAAAGAAGGCTTATTCTGCATCCTCATAGTAGCATTATATTACATTATATCACATTACATCAAATCAAATCACTTCACATTACAATCGTAATATGAATCATTTTGCCTTCTTCTCTCTCTTGACGGCAATTGATGTACCAAACAAAAAATAAATCGGCAAAAAGAAACATACAACAGCAGGTATTCGCTGGTGGTCACCCACCCAACTACTAATCTGCCGATCTGAGGCTTGTGTATGGCAGAGCGGACGGGATGCCCAATTCTCCTCAGTCTATGGTCGTATGTGAAAGCTTGTACCTTATCTAGCTTTCTAAACCCTAGAATTATGCTTTTGATTGCCGTTTTTTCCAGGACTCTGTTCTGAGAGTCGATAATCGAGCTCGCAGAAACAAAGCACGTGAATCTTAATACTCGGGCAAATCTTGAAATACTACGTACTACGCTGAAAGCTAAGCGAGAGTAAAAGAGCAGGCGGTGAGGAAAGGACCGGCAGAATTCAGTAAAATACTCACCCGAGCCTGATCCTCCGTCATCCAGGGCTGTTTCAGGCTTGACTTACAGGTACCCTTGATTTGGCTAGAAATTCCAACATTCTCAGAATGATCAAGGGGGAGTAATGCGCGAAATTCTCATTGGCCCAAGATACTAATATGCGTACTAATGCGTGCTAAGCCTCATTGCGATAACATTCAACCCATAAAAACTATGGACTCGAGCAGGGATGTATTATTAGAGATGCACCAATAAGTCTAAAAAGGATGGTGGTTCTCCTCTATAAGGCTGTGATTAATTGAGTGAACCTCGATTTTGCTCAAGGCATTTCGGGGATCTCCTCACAGGACTTTCAGGCTACCAACCGCATCTCACTTTTCTCCCGCAAATAGATGTCTCACACCTTCGAAATGGAACAACTCGTAAGAACATCTGAGGAGCGAGTTTCTCACAAAAACTTGATTCCTCGAAAACCTCTCCCTACCATTCCACGATCAGAAGATAGCACTCAAATGTACACCACAGTAGCGGACCGTCCTCGCCAGCTGTTGCGAAACAATGTGTGGAACTTTACTAGCGGCCTCCTCTTAGTCGCTGTATCTTGTCCATTCTATTATTACGCTGCAACCGTCTGGTATCATAACGATAAGCCGATTGAGAAGCAAAAAGAATTCAAGGAGCTCGGTGACTTGGGGGATAAGGTAAGACCGAACGACTACAAGGCGTAGGGATGCCTGCTAAATGAGCTGTGGAAAATTTTTAGCTTGCTACAGCCTTTCCATTTGTATTTGCTTTGGTTGTGGGCAACACCATCAAACAAGTTGCATTATGACAACTCGAGCGTGGGGTCTCGTTAGGCTTTATGGAGCAAATGACAAGCAGTCTCTCCCTGGGCTCAGCGTTATCAACGCAACTATCCCTCCGTCGTATCAACCTTATAGCACTTGTGCTGCTTGCAACATGGAGCTTATCCCCACTCGGCAGTCAGTCTTGCCTTCAAGTCCTCACCTCGAAAAACGCGTCTATTGTAACAAACGCAAGCCTAAATTATTTTGACACGCTCCATACACCTCAAACTATTGGCAGTCAGATTGACCAACCCAATTTCGTCGTGGTGTCTGGACTAAATGCCTTGTTCTTTGCAAGCTTGATGGCTCCAGCAGCTATCAGGAACTCGAGCAGAGACTTGTGGGGCAATGTCAAGATACCCGATATCTCAAGAAATGGGGACGGGCAGTCGCTGAATAGCGCAGGATGGCTAAATATCTCCAGTAATGATACAACAGTGTACTCTTCTGCACTTGGTATCCCGGTGGTAGGCATCCCGAGCAATGGAAATACCACATTTAGTGTGGAGTCATCTTACATTGACGTTCAGTGTTTTGATAATGTTAGTAACATTGTGCCTCCTCCCGGTGGTGGTTGCGTTGCTGGTTGCGATCTTACCCTTTTCTACAATTCGACCGCCATCGAATACGACCCAGATACTCGTGAATTCAACGGGACAGTCTCAAATGGTACTTTTTCTTCTTATGGAGCCGAGCCTGGAAATCCGTTCAACCTGTCCACGTTCAACATTGCTATTAACCAATTCTGGGATGCCAGTAATGGTGAAGATGTTAATCAATTTATAGACGACACTCGCCAGTACAAAGCAACAACACTACTTTTCCAGTCAATTTATGGCCAAATTGCTGGATTCTGTCCTGTAACTACAGCGTATGTCGAGTCCATCGTTGAGTGTGTCAGCACTGCTTGCGCTGTTACAGCTATTCGGTCATCACAAAAGCGCCATCCAAATTCCAATCTGACCAATCTCGGGTTTTCCCATACTTTTGCTTCTTTTAGCAAGTATCTAGTAGATGCTTCAACTTTAGATACCCAGGACCAAGGAGCGGGACAATCTTCAATGCTCGAGATGTTTATTGTGGATCCCGATCTCGCAGTTTATGGCGGTGTTCTTTGGACTAGTATGGCAACTGTTAGCGCTAATGATCTTGGTAGCCGACTTCAGCAAATTCTCAACACTTATTGGTATGGGAGTTACGGTCCATCAAGTTATCTGGGTACCCCCAATACCACAGTAGACTTGGGAGGGAATGGACCATTGATACAGATCGGAGTACAAGGACAGAATATCGTCTTGCGAGAGACTTATAATTGCCGATTTACATGGCTTGCTATCCTATTAATAGCGACATCTGTTATGTTTAGCGCAGCAGTTGCTGGGATGTGGTTGAGTATCCTGACCAGAGCCCCTGATACTTTGGGCCACTTTTCTACTTCGTTGATTGATAGTCCTTATATACAGACATTCCTCGGTGGGAGTACCATGGATGGAATAGAGCGAGCTAGGAAGTTTGGAAGGACGAGGTTGAAACTTGCTGATGTAAAAGTGGAGGAGGACGTGGGGTATATTACTATTACTGACAATTTTTCAAGTCAACAAAGCACAATATTAAAAGGGCGCTACTATAAATAGGAGCAATATTACTAGTTTTTTTGAATGGATTATAATTGCACTTATACACTGGTTCGGATGGACAGGTACTCGAGCACGTAGTGATAAATCTGCTTCTCTCTAGTCTAAGTAATCTTATATAATTACTATATTTTTAGATGAATAGTTAGTGATTAGCGTCATACGGAATCTAAGATGCTATAGTCTATTGCGAAGCTCAAACGGAACGTTACGCACCTGCGGCAGAGGTTAAACGACAAGCAAGATGAGGCTGAGAGTCGACCGGTTTTGTTGGCGTCCTCGGTGACTCAGAGCAAAGCATCATTGAAAGTGGAAATGAAACGAGAAGAACACAACGAGGAGCATCAAATCAATTTCCAACCGGGGTTAGCTAAGCCTATCGACATACAGAGTGGAGCCTCATCGCAGTTGCATTATTGACGGTAGGAGGCGAGGACCGAACTGATCAGCCGGTCTCATTGGAGCCTTCCGTAATACAAAACGAGCTTCCCTTGCAAGCGGACACACAACCTGCAGAGCACGAGCAGATTACGAAAACCGAGCCACGTATTGTAGAACCACAGATATCGACTTCTCCACAACCAGGATCAGGATCAATAGTGCAGGAGCCGGCAGGATTATGGGACAAGGCTTTCGAAGCTCTACGCACCAGAAACCGTCAGCTTGTAGAGGAATATGAGAAGTGTTTAGCAGGCGATGTTGCTGATTCAGGAATGGAAGGTTCTACTATGACCTTATCCTCGGAGACGAACAGGGAAAGCAATTGTCAAGCTATATCAAACGTCGAATTTATATTGCCGAGACATCTGCTTGGAAAGCGAAACTGGGCAGTAAGTCTATAGTACTGAGAGAGCAGATCAAAAAGGTGGTGAACATGTCACGTGACCCACACTGGGGTATTTACTGTTGCAGTCAGATTAGTCAGCAATCGTTTCTGACACGTGACTGCTGTTCCACGCCTTGCTCGAGCTAACCATCTAA
>JAPZPC010000151.1:0-94704 GCA_037952705.1 Haplographium delicatum
TAATATGTCCCCCCAACCCACCCCCCCCCCAGATCCCGCCCCCAAATGCAGCTGAACTATATCTACAAGGCGACCAAACCCCCCCCCCCCCCACCCCCCTCCCAGTTCAACCCTTTCATGCTTTCCCATGCTATGCTGCTTTCTCACGAGCACCCGCCCTCGGCCGTCAAACATGCATCCTGTCTCTCTGTCTGGCCGTGTCGTTGTCGGGCTTCCCTTCGAATACGCCAGGACGCCCAGATGCACCGGAAAAGATAAAATAAAAATAAATAATAAAGAACACAAAAGCAAGAAGGAAAATCAAATTATGCACCAACCCTTGTTCTCTCTCTTTCCATTCCGTCCGCCAATTTCTTCGGTGGACCTATAATTTAACGTAGTGATAAAAAAAAATATGAAAAAAAGGCTCAACGCAAGTAAGCCCAGCAACGACGCTAAAACGCTAACTCATCATCATTTTCACAACATCTCTGCTCCTTTCCTTTTTTCTCAATCGCTAAGTTTTAGATGCACCTTAGAGGTCGAAGAGCCAGGAAGAAGAAAAAGAAAAAAGAAAGAAGACCATCAAACGAATCCTCACAAAATATCCTTCAGCTTTCTCTTCTGATCCGCCGTCAGGCTCATGGGGAATTTGACACTATACGTGACGACGAAGTTACCCCTCGTATCGGGTTTCTTGCTTATCGGCATGCCTAGGTTGGGGTAGCTGTCGCTGCTGCCTGGCTGGGTCGGACCGGCCTTCTCGATATTGATTTGCTTGCCGTCGATCGTGGTCACTGTCTTCTTCCAGCCAGTGAGGGCTTCCTTGAGGCCGAGCTCGATGGTATGGTGAATATCGTCACCCTCACGAGTGAAGAGGGGATGCTCTTTCTATACAGGGAAATATGTTAGTCAAAAGTTCTGCTTTCTTCTGTGGGAATATCGGGGAAAGGGGTACATACCTCTTCAACGACAAAATGCAAATCTTGCTGGCCTCCCTCTTCCTGGTCGCCAACGCCCTTGAACTTGATCTTGCTACCCTTCTTCAATCCGGGCTTAATGTCCATCTCGAGGACCTTATCTTGTGTCGTCCTCTTGCCCGTAACTTCGTCAAACGCCTTCCGCTTAATCTTCATCTTCTTATGGGTGCCCTTGAACAGCTCCTCGAGTGTAAGAGGTAGTGGTCTCACCACCGTCGTGACCTCCGGCGTAGCCGCCCTCGGGTTTCTAGCAGGCTCGGCACCAAAACCGGCCGGTCGACTCCTTCCTCCCGAACCTCTCGATCGTGGAATGCCTCCGGCACCACCAAACATGTCTTCAAAGCCGTCAGAACCGCCCATCCCTGATTGTCCTCTCAGGAATTCTGAGAATATGGATTCCGGGTTGCTGAAGCTGAAGCCGCTTCCCCCGCCGGGCGAGCCGCTCGTAAATTGATATTGGTAGGTCCGCCCGCCAGGTCCGCCACCAGACATGTTTTCAAAGTTGAAACCGCCGCCGGGCATGCCACCTGGATATCCTCCTCCTCCAGAAGGCGACTCGGGCGGTGGAGCTGGACCTCCCCGCAGTAAGAACTCGAGGCCATATTGGTCATAGATCTTGCGTTTTTCGGGATCGGAGAGGATTTCGTATGCTTGGGATACTTCTTTGAACTTCTCAGCCGAGTTTAGATCGTCTTTGTTTTTGTCTGGGTGGAATTTCAATGCCATTTTACTAGGTGCACGGTGAGCATGTGTTCAGAAAGATAACGGAAAGGGGAGTGGGATTTCATTTACTTACTGATAGGCTTTCTTGATTTGATCTTGGGATGCATCGGATTTGATGCCGAGAACATCGTATAGTTTGTTTTCTGCCACCATGGTGATGGTGATATCTGACGTATGTATCTATGTATGTATGTATTGGTGGGCGTTGATTTTGTTCTCAGTCCGATCTGATAGGGTTAAAGTACTGTGCGAGTGAATGTGTCGAAGCCTCGCCTGCCGAAGAGTTGGGACTTGGAGAATGTATATGATTTCGAGATTGAGAAAAATTTTGTCGACAGGGCGAGGTGGTCAGGTATGATGTAGAAGAGACTCGAAGGTTGTTCGTTGGTGGTTGGGCGAACACGACTGGGAACAGCTGATCGTTGATTGATTGATCGACTGCTCACACGAGAATGGCCTTGTGGAACAATGGTCTTTGTTGGCGAGGTGGAAATTCAATTGGCCAATGAGTCAAGTCGAGTCTAACAGTACTCGACTCATATAGTATCTTGGATTGCAATGTTGTTTTGTGGTGGTTGGTATGCAGGTTGGAATTCAGGTTCAAGTTCAGGTTCAGGTTTAGGTTCAGGCTTTGGCGTTCCGGTTTTCTTGTTGTGCAAAAATACCCCGCAAGGACAAGCGGTCACGGCCAGCGGTGACGTGAGGATTGGAGGGGTGAACTTTCATGGGTATTCTAGAACCTTCGATTGGCCCAACACGACAATCCCATCGCAATTATACGGCCGTTACAGATGAAGAGAACGATAACAATGTCGACTGGCAGTTGGCAGTTGCTAGACGGTTCTTTACGCTGTACGAGTACTCGAGCTATTCTTCTCGACCAAGCGTTGCGATTGTGATCATCGTGGAAAGTTCAGATTGTACCCCCTGTAACTAATGGGCAGGGGAGATTTCGCTATGGGCAGCGATTGCTTAACTATACGATACCAGGAAGGCAGGTCGTTCCTCTGAAGGTAAATCGTGCTATGAGAGATTACCATGTTCCAAATTCCATGGGGAATATGTTTTTCAAGAAAGTATTGAACGCAGACCGGTGGACGAGAACAAGGCAGGCCACGCCGAAAATCAACAAAGAGCGCTCGCCCCTTTTTCAACCCCGCTCGGCAAGCGACTCCCAGTTTCAAAATATGTAAAGGCGTTTTGAAACTTTAAAATTATATTTCTTGAAATTCCACATTTTCCCTGGCCCGGCCTGTCTCGTATGCAAAATAATAAGTATACATTACACACTACACACCACACACGGTACTCTTCTCATTGGGTAAATCCAACCGTCTTTACTGCCGGACTCTCCTCGTTAACCTGCTCGTCTTCGATAACCTGGTCCAAATCCATGCTGTCAACAGTCCTTGTTGACAACCCATTCTGAGAACGACGACTGGCTAACATGGGCATGCCACCGCGCTCTTGCATTTCCTGCCCTGGGCTCTCGCTATTTGTTACCAAGGCCGGGTCTACTCCGACGATGATTTCGTGGCCGGGATGGCCATTGGGCTCTGAGTGATCTTCGACATGACCAGTCGTCAAACTTTCGTCCCAATTAGATGAATCATCAGTATCTGCAAGTTCTCTTTCCGAGACATTTACAATCCTCAAGAATCGACTGGAATCCTGCTCTGATTGGTCATAGAATTTTCGTTTGCCAGGAGATGATACTCCGACTGGAGAATCATCGATAATATTTTGAGTCTCACTACTGGCCTGAGAATCCCAATTATCAATTGGAGAATCTTCAGGCACCACTTCTTGAAATTCGGCTTTGAAAGCGGCGTTATCAAAGCGAACAAAAGTCTAAAATCATTAGTCAAAGCAGGTTGGGGTGAGAAGGTAAAACCAACCTCGAGAGGCTTAGGCAATGGCGCCGCCTGGCGATCCATTGCATAGTCACTTGCATACACAAGCAACAAATTTTTGCTTTCAGTTTTCGCTGCTTCAAGAACCTTCTCCTCCGTGGTTTTCTAGAGACATTTAGTACTTTTCAACCCACTGGTAAAATAATAAACCAACCTCTACTGTGACTGGGCTAGATCCAATCGGAGCATAATGTATTCTCCACCATTGATCACCGCTGCTCTTTGGCTCATCGCTGCCCAGATCCATGTCGATCAAATCTGGCTCGGCCCTCCTGCAAATGTACATTGTGCTTTTTGTGGTGCTAACACCGCGCAGGCTGAATCGGTGCAATTTGGGCTGAGTTGGATCATTTGACGGTTCAGTATACAGCTTCGACAAGTTCTTTAGCTCTTCTCTCGCTTTGTTTTTGGCTTCATTCAGAGCTATCTCACGTTAGTCTGGTTCTAAGTTTCTGCGAAATAATAATACCTATTAGTTTTTTATCGATATTGGTCATAACTTTTCTGAGCTCTGCTGAGAGCTTCAAGGCAGCTTCACTAGGCCCTTGTGAAAAGAGCATATCGACTTCTGAAGAATCTCCTCCTACTACGTCATCTTTGACTTCAGCCTCATCATGCCTGAGTGATGCTTTAAATAAATCTTGAACCTTTGTCAACCTTGATCCACGCATTGTCCAGCGTGTCAATCGATCCTCTGTAATATAAACCTGGCGTAAGTCATCTAGAACATCACGCTTCTTGAGTCGCATATCTAGAGCGGCCTGTCTTGCTGCCTTCATGTAGCGATCTGGATACCATACCGCAGGGATATCGACACTCTTGGCAGAGTCCGGCCCATCCACTCGAAAAGTGATGACGTCCGCAATGTGAGATAAATATGGGCTTGCTGAGAGTTCGGTAGGACCTAGATCAGGCCATAGAACCTCATCAGCAATGTCGTATAGTGACTCTAGTATGGAGTCATTGGAAGGGAGGCTGAGTTCAAGTATAGCGAAGTCTGTCACTTGATCCTCCTGATCTTCGCATGGCACTCCTTTGCTAAATAACTTTCTGGTCATCCCTTGGTTGTTTTCTTCGAAGAGATTTCGCCATGCGTGTAACACGGCAGCATCGACGTAGGAATAACGGTTTTGAGCCTTTTTCACATCGTGAAGGTTTGCCAATACATCGACAGAACCATAGCTGCGGTCTGTCTTGTCGAGGAATGCCATGAGACGTTGGAGCTCTCGATCAACGTCTTGATCAAATGGCTCGTCGTCTGATGAAGTTGGCATCTCAATTGCTTTGCCGCACCACCACTCCTTATCATGGCCATAATTTGAGAGAACGTCTATCGTATTTAGGAAAAGCAGTCTAGTAAGAGGAATCTCATGGAATATTGTGATTAAGGCATTCAGACGGTGGTTTTGAACACTCGGTTTGAGAAAGGCGGGCACGTCAAGGTCCCGTTTTCTTTCTGCCGGTTCAGGGTCCAACATGATATCTTGCGCAGGGGCTTTTCCTAATGCAACCATGCCCCATTGTCCCTGTTCATATTCATATTGAGTGCGCGTAGCGGGGCCAAAATGAACTTGATCTGTCCCAGTTATGCCACTCTCTTGTGGTGGCATCCCGGCCTCTCTTCTCGATGCTTCAAGGGCTTGTTCCAGCTCGCGGTCCGCCAGTTCGGCGTGCGACATAGAGGTACTAGCATCAGCTACATAAATATTAGCCAAGTACGAAATCATCCCATTATATACAAACCAGCTGCATGTTGCGGAGTCAGGTCTATGATCTTGCTTATTGGGGATTTGTTGTTTGACGTTCGAGAAGGTGGTCGTGAGAGAGCACCATCATAAGTCCGTCCATATGGGCCAGGCTCATCTGGGCTGTGAATGTTGAACGCTTTCAGAAATGTCAGCCTTGCTTGCTGATGAGCAGTAGTATACAAGTACTCACATATGCCATGGTTGTCGGGGGCTCCATCTCGGTCACTGCTAAACTGAGCTTCATTCCACCGATACTGTATTTGTAATTTAGCAAGGTGCCAGGAATCAAACCCAAGGGCATCGGCTCACTTTATTGGCTCCAGATGATGAATCGTCAAAGTATTCGCCGAGAGCTTGCTCAACGTTGTTATTATTTCCCTACACTGGTCAGCCACGTTTGAGTTTAATCTATACGGCGAGCACACCTTCAATCTCTCAACCACTTCCCGCCGGTCTAGATCTGGAACCAGTGATAGGAAGGCTTCGATATCAGCCTCTGTAGGTTGAAGGTTATATGTTGCCATTGTCGCAACTACCACCGACGAGGCTTGGCAGCCGCCGGTTTTACGAGCTGCGTCGAAGCTTCTTGCAAGTCATGAAGACTAGAAAATAGATGCAAATGTCGTATTATCCACGATGGTGGCTGTATAGAGTTGTAGGCAGACGTTCTACGAAGGCAAAAGCGGGTGATCAGTAAAGGAGCGACGGCGATGAGCTTCGTAAGTTGGAGCTTCAAAATCGTCCACTTAAGATCCTTGTTTATCCGATCCGCGCTTCGCTTCACGTGCTGTAAGACTTACATATCAGGACTCATGGAAGAGTCCAGCATAGACATTAACTTCTGCACAGCTTGGAAAGATGAAATTTACATTGCTGATTGCATTTATTGAAATGGAGATTGAATTCTAGTTGCTCGATATTATCACTCGCAAGAAATGCTGTCCGTCTCCAGCCATGCGCCAGATCTAACAGCAGAGCCGGAGTTACATCCGCAGTGTAAACGCCACAGCTTCAATGCAATGATGCTGAAATCCATACGCCCCGATATCCGAAACCGGGCCGTCGCTATGCTATGCAGTAAAATAGAAATATGAACGCCCAAAAATCACCAGGAATCTAGTGAACAAGCCGCCTGGGCACTGAGACAGAGTCCAGGGTAACCGCTACTCCAATGTAAGCAAATATGGGCGGAGTCTCTTTCACAACTCTTCCATTAGTCGGCCATCTCTTCGCCCTCTTCTTCTTCTTCTTCGTCCTCGTCCATTTCCAAATCCTCTCCAGAGCTGTCACTAGCACCAAAGTCGTCTTCGTCCCCGCTTTCATTCCAGAAATCGTCGTCGTCAACAATTTTAGCCGGGGGTGCATCGTCGAGTGTGGTTGGAACAACGAATCCAGCGGGGATATCTGACTTGGAGATAGCCACGGTCTCCTTCGCTTTCTTGTTGTATGCTTCTATGTCATCACGGTACATCACTCCAGCATCGACGTTGGCAGGAGAGGAAATTTCGGGATCGTCAAGAAGGAGAAGAATCGAACGAAGAACGGTCTCCACGCCTTGCAGAGGGGACCAGCGTTCGACAGCTAACTCTCCGGATTGTTCATCCTCTCCAGGTGCGTGCAAAATGGAGATGCATACCTTACCATCCGGGTAAATATTGGGATGGAAGATCGGATGGAGAAATTTAAAGGTAGGTGGGTTATAAGGGTAGTTGTCTGTGAAAGTCATCTCTGCCTGTGATAGGGAGATAGTTAGCATACTTACGATGAGCGAGGGTTGCACATTCTTACCTGGAAATAGGCACCATCAAAGGCACTCTCGGGATTGATGACCATAAGGCCGACCGTCCATTTGTAAAGAGCACCATCATTGAGCTATATTCAACCGCTAATTAGTCTTGTTGTACGCATATCTGTAAGGGTTTAAGGACCTCGATATTGACCCATCTCTCCTTCTCGAGCGCCTTGTACTCTGACATTAACCTTTGCTTTGCGGACATTGTTACGAGAGTGACCGTGACACCGGATCTAGTAAAGACTGAGAGCGTTCTTAGGATAGATCGAGAGCGAAGAGTAACTTGGGGACCGAATGTACTCGATCTGGATCACGGTGCGTGTGTTCAGACGAGAGGAGTGGTGTGAGAGAGGATCTTGCCACCGGCAGAAGTAGACGCCGCGGGGATTGGGGAGCGACGAGAGAAACCGAGAGAACCGATGAAGAAGGAAGACAAAGAAATCAAGTCTTATATGAGACCGAAAGAGAGTACGCGCGCTGAAATGCCGAAATGGGGTTGGTGGTCGAGAAAAAAGGAGGAAGGGAGTGAGTGAGTGAATGGGCGAAGGTAAAGTGAGGGTACTGTAGTAACGGAACCGTTGGAATTTAGGCCAGTCCGGTCGTTTAAGTTGATGTCCGCAGGGTGACCGCAGCCGTCCGGTCCTGTAACATCGGCAGCCAGGGTGCCAACGCCGCCTTTGCCTCTTACTGTGCTCCTGTATGCAAAAGGCCCTTAATGCGATAAGATAAGGGCGAGGGGTCCTGCTGTATTTGCCCTGTACGGAGGTACGGCGTTGAGGTCTGGTCGAGTCGAGTCGAGCCGGACGAGCGATCTCCGTCTAATCTTTTGATTTACTTGACTCGAGGCGGGTCTGGTCGGGTCTGAGTCGGTGCTCTGTCAAGCTGGATTAGTCTCGGGCGCCGAGAAGTGGACTGAGAGAAACAGAGACGACGCTGGAACGAATAACCGCACTGCCTGAAATGTCATCCGCTGACGAGAAAATTATGTCGTGTCCACATGCGTTTGTCGCTAGGTAACTGGTAAGGGAGTTTATGCACGCTGAAAAAATAAATAGAATAGAACCAGTATCAGGTGACCAAGCCTTTCCGACTCGTCCAGAACACGCCTCCCTCCCAGGCACAGACGGTGCATCCAATGACCGAGCATGCGGAATATTTGGTATTGCTGCTGGAGGGACATAGCCCTGAGAAGAAATTAAAAATGTTTGAAGAGATAGGCCAAGACCAAGATGCAGGGATAATAGCACGCTGTAAGTTCATCATATCACAGTGATCCCGAATCATGTATTCTTTGCGTCTCACGTCGCTTGATGAACGTCACTGTCTTCAATGGAGAACTCATGTTAAGTGGATGACACTGAATTACGGGCTTCAAAATGTCCTACTTTTTAGCAGGAATTGAATAATAACCAAGTACCGAAGAATGAATAATCTGACGTCTCTTACGGAGACGAACACCCTCTAAACGCCATCGCTGTAATGCTACGATTCAGGGTCTAAGCCCACGGAACATGTTGTCAAGGTACACCAAGTGCAAGCAAAACACTAAAACAAATACTTGGCTTCTCACCGCAAATAGAAGATACGCCCCAACAATACTTGCTATGCGGAACATCTCAATTTCGGATGTTTTCCTTCTCGGCGCCCATTGCCTGAGATTTCCTCTTTTCGGCATACTTCTGCTCCAGCCTCGCCCTCGCTGCTGCAGCTCTCTCAGGCGGTATATTGCCCCTCACTCTAGAGCTATCCATAGTAGCCAACCGACTCGACGAGACATTTACATTCGGGCGTGCAGTATCTTGCCTTGATCTCTGTCGCAGGAGTTCAGTGGATATGCCTGAGCGTAACACTGCAGCTGCCCTTGGAGGGCTGGAAGCAATATTGAACATTGAAGGTCTTGTACTCGCATGAGAATTTTTTTCGTGGATTATCCGGCTTGGGATGTATGGTAGAGGTAGTTCGGGGGATGGAAACTGTGGTGAGGTCATAGATATCTCTGAAAATTGATCTGTAACTGGGGTAATCAGAACCCGAGGTGTATGTAGAACTGGGCCATACGTTTGAGGAGGTACTGCATCCACACTTGCATGGTTGATAATTTCCGACAACGCTGAGCGAGATGGGTGAGTTCCCAGTACAGTCGGAGACGGCGATAGAATCTGTTTAGGCGCAGTAGCCTTCGACGGCCGGGATATTGGCTGACTCGGTATTGGAGTTTGTCTCTCCTTCGTAAAGAGCCCATCCAAGAGAGCATTTGAAGACAATTTAGGAGCCATATTCTCCTTTGGCTCTCTATGCTTCCCTAAATCATGACCCCGTTGCTGTTTTTTACCGTTTTTCAACTCTTCAATTTGCCTCTGCAATTCAGCCACTTCGTCTTCATGTTTGACATCTTTCTCATGGAGAAGCTGGTGCAGTTCTTTCATCGTCGATTCTGCACCTCGCAGGGATGCAATTTGTTTTTTAAACTTGACGGCTTGATCATGGCGCTTTCTCAGAAGATTTTCTGCATCCCAGCGCTGAGACTTTGCTCTCTCTTTGATCGAATCGTAGTCTTTTTGAAGATTTTGCAGCATCTCATCTCGCTTATCCCGTTGTTGCTCGAGGGACTCTCGCTTCTTCTCGAACTTCTCCAGCTGCTTTTCGAGCCGAAGGTCTGCATGGAGCAAATCTTGCGTAAGTTTCTTGTTCTCATCCTGAAGCTTTGCTGCCGCTGCTTCCACATTCAACAACATCTTTCTAAGATTACGTGCTTCCTCTCGCAGTGAATTCAGTTCTGTTCGTTCCTCACGAGACTGTTTGCTCTCACGATGCATCTCAAGAGCCATATGCTCTGTCCGAGATGGCAGAGCATTTTGTGTATCATGTCTCTCTGAGATAATGGCTAAAGCCTCGTTGCCTTCTAACGCTGTCTGAAATTCCTTAACCTGACGTTTGTATTGAACTGCAAGAGCAGTTTGTCTTGCTAGCTCCTTTATCAATTCTGGTCCGTCACCATTTCCAGCATCCAAGCTAGAAACAGCAACACGCGCAGATAACTGAGAAACTTTGTCCTCCATACTAATAACTTTTCTTTGCTCCTCTTTTAATTTTTCGGCAAGATCTAAAGCTTCGATGTCCTTCTTTTTTGCGAATGATTTAGCTAGCAGCTTGTATTTGAGAAGCTTTTGCATTTCCGCTTTTGCTTCCGCATGGTAATTCTCGAATTCTGACTTCCAAAACTTCCCTGATTGAGAATGAGGCTCGGCTAGATCCATAGTCATGTCGCCATCAACATCTTCTCTTTCAACAAAGTCTCTTAACAAATCCACGTTAATTTTATCTGCTTGGTCATCCTCCCTGATAATCGCTCGTGAGACTTTTCGACCCGAATCCACTGCACTACTAGGCAAAGACTGTGACTCAAAGGACGTGCGAGTTTTTTCTCGCGGTTTTCGTAAACCAGGCTTTGCTGGTTTCCCCTCTTTAGCATTTTCGAAAAGCTTAGTAAGTGACGTTTTCCGAGTATTTTTAGTCGACGGTTCTGGTTTTGCTGCCCATGGACTGGGGAATTTTCCTGGGCAGTTGTCTGGTATTCCACTTTTTGAAGCTGCCCTTCCAATGGCGTTCTTCTCATCTTTATCTACTACCTCGTGTCCAAACGATACCGTTTTTCGACGTGTAGCGCCAGTGCCGGGCGTAAGCAAAATTCCTGGAGGCTTAGATGGAGATAAACTCCTAGGTTGTGACTTCATGCTGCCTTCGTTCGAGGTTGGGCCTAATTCCTTCTCGATATTGTAGATTGTATCATCGTCTTCTATTGCTGGGGTACCAAAAATAGCACTCTTCAGAGCGCGAGCGGCGAAAACAGGCGCGGGGGTTTCTGGTGGCTCCAATTCTGCGTTTTCATCTGAAAATATGTGAGTATATGGTTCCAAAAACACATCCAGACGTTGTAAATGTACCTTGACCACCATTCCCTTCTGTGGGTCTCCCTAGCCACCAATTGAGCATCTTTTCCAAATCTGGTTTTCGAGAAGGCTCCGCAAGAATTATTTGCCATCAAAACCGCAGGACATATTTGGAAGATTTTGGTTGATATCGCGTTGAAGTTGACGTCGTAAGGTTTTGTTTACTTAGAAGCTCAGTCGCGTAACCCTTGTCACTTCACGAGCCAAGTGCGGATCAATCCCGTTACTAGCGCCTTCTCGATAAACCTTATTTCGCATCGCGGCCTTTCAGGAGGAAATTTAGCAGAGGGCAAAGAAGTTGTCAAGGTAGCTCTCAGACACATACTGATTTGATGTTTTCTAATATGTGGTTATAGGGTAGAGCACCATGAAGAGGAGACTATCTACTCCTATTGATGAGTCACGGAATGGCAATGAATCTGAGCCTTCGGCCAAGAAGATTCGATCACATACCGACGCGACACCCAATAAGGAACATGTCAGTCAGGACGAAGATCTGGGCCAAACACCCACGAAGAGAAGAGTATCACAGGAGATAGCTCTTTCATCTGATGACGAACAAGAGTCCAACCAGCCACAAGAGGAAGGTGAATTCGAGGTGGGTAGGTCAGATGGCGCGGACTTAGTGGCAGAATCACATCCTGAGCCTGTCAATGCTACCCCAACGAAGCGGCCTCGTGGGCGACCAAGAAAGGTACCACTGGAACAGAAGATGCCAGATAGTGGATTGAGAGATGGCAATTTACTGGCGGAATCGAATCGAGAACCTATCAATCTCGCCCCAATGAAGAGACCTCGTGGTCGCCCAAGAAAGGTGCCGGTAGAGGTTGGTCCAAATGGAACATCGCCTAAAACGAGGGATGCAATGGCGGGAAAGAAGTTTGATGATGAGTTAGGAGATGTTGATTCGATGGTAGAGTCAGATCAAGATCTAATCAATGTCACTCCCATGAAGAGACCCCGCGGCCGTCCAAGAAAGATGTCAATTGGGAGTGGACCAAATGAAATAAGAGTCAGAAACGGAAGCGCCAAGAAACTTTTTTCAACACCTGTGAAGGTCAACGGCACCAATGGGGATGATACTCCAAAGATTATGAGAAATGTAGATCGATCTGCCAGGAGAAAAAGCACAAAGGCCATGATCGAACGCACAGTCTTAGGGAATACCAGTGATAATGATGAGGAAGAAGAGGAAATTGCTCATCAGATATATGATTCAGGGGATGATGACGATATTGCGGACTTGTCGGAGGAAGCAAATATTCCTGTTACACCCTCAAAGCGTGGACGCGGACGGCCTAAAGGATCAAAGAATCGACAACGATCACCAACTCCAACTGGGGATCTTGCACCTCACGAAAAGTTTTTCTTTCAAAATCGGGGGGGGCGTGCTAAGACTTCCAATAACAACTTGTCTTCCCTGGCTCTTCTAGATCATGAGGAATACTTCAGCCGAGCTCGCAACATCAAAGATCCTCACGAAGACACATTAAAGGACCTACAAGACTTGCATTCCGAGTCATTCAATGAGTGGCGGTTTCAATTAAGCCAAGGTTTCAACATTTGTATATATGGATGGGGTTCAAAAAGAACTCTACTCTTGAATTTTGCTGAATACATCTACAAACTCCAGAAGGATCGCACACTCTCGAAGATAGTTGTCGTTAACGGCTATGTCAATAATCTTACGATACGAGATGTGCTCAATACTATAGCAACTGCGATTACCGACCGGGGGTACAAGTTGGGCTCACAGCCTGCTGAAATGCTTGAAAATTTGATAGCATTGCTAGAGGAAGACTCGGCCCAAGATATCACGCTAATTATTCATTCAATTGACTGCATTCCTCTTCGTCGGTCTGCTACCCAAACCATCCTCTCGCGCCTCAGCGCTCATCCACAAGTGCATCTTGTATCTTCTGCTGATCATCCTTCGTTTCCATTATTATGGGATAGTTCTCTTCGGTCAACCTATAACTTCCTCTTTCACAATTGCACCACTTTTCAGCCATACACCATCGAGGTTGATGTGGTTGAGGAGGTCCATGAACTCCTTGGAAGAAGTGGTAGGCGAGTTGGTGGAAAGGAGGGTGTAAGCTTCGTCCTGAAAAGTTTACCTGAAAATGCAAAAAACCTGTTCAGGGTATTATTAGGAGAACAATTAGCGACTATGGATGAAAATTCTGGCGCCTTATTTGATGATGATGATGACGAGGATGACGAGGATGACGGTCGCCGCTTTCTCAATCACCGAAAGAGCGAACCTGGCGTTGAATATCGAGTACTATATCAAAAGGCGGTTGAGGAATTTATTTGCAGCAATGAGATGAACTTTAGAACGTTGCTAAAAGAGTATATTCCTCTTTGGCCCAGAAATATTTTGTTTGCTAACCGATTATAGATTTCATGATCATCAGATGATACAAAGTCGAAAGGATGCGCTTGGTACAGAGATGTTATCAGTTCCCTTTCGAAAAGAGGAGTTGGAAACGATTCTGGAAGATATTATGTCGTAGACTTCCTGGTCATTACGAAGACAGCATTGTATATTAGACATAGAAGCATATGCATAGTGTTGGAAGTTGTATTAGCACTGGAATAAGATCCTAGATTTACGAACTGGATGAAAAATACAAATTAGAAATGGAAGTTTTTGAAAGCAGAGAAACTGCATGATCTCTCATTCTAAGTTTCAAGCGAGTCTCCTTTTACAAATAAACTTAGCAGTACATATATCACAAGATGTTATTCTGCAGATTTAATTTAGGAGCCTTCTCGTAGGTAGATCTCCAGTAACACGTGACAAGGCTGGCATCCGAAACTTTCTTGTGGCCGCCTTGCGATAGCTCAGCCCAAAATTCACACAATTATCCAAGCAAAAATTCCCAAAGTCCGGGATGCTAAGGTATGCGTACAACTCTATGAAGAAATTTTCTATGATAAAAGGCCCTCCTAAGAATCCTTTACTTGTGGTCCTTGGGGCCACTGGGACCGGGAAATCGCAAGTATGAAAACACACCCGCCTGTACAATCCAGCTAACAACCCCCCGGCTTGCAGTAGATCTGGCTAAACAGTTTAATGGTGAGATTATCAATGGCGATGCTATGCAAATGTATGATGGTCTGTCCATCATCACAAATAAGATCACGGTAGAAGAGCAACAAGGGGTACCGCATCACTTGCTTGGGTTTATTCCCTTAGATGCTGAGCCATGGAGGGTAGGATTGTTCAAGAACAAGGCCGGGCAGATTACCAAAGAGATTCGGTCGAGAGGACGGCTGCCGATTGTCGTTGGTGGCACCCATTACTACACACAATCATTACTGTTTGACGATACTCTACTTATTGAGCACGAAGAGGGCGAGCAAGTCCACATGGAGATGTCGAACCAGGAGATTGCAGAGAAGTACCCAATTTTGGAAGAGCCTACAGAAGTGATTCTGGAAAGGTTAACAGCAGTCGATCCTGTCATGGCGCATCGTTGGCACCCAAAAGACCGGCGAAAGATTCGACGGTCACTTGAAATCTTCTTGACCACTGGTAGGAAGGCCTCAGATATCTACGCAGAGCAGAAGGAGAATAAAACCTCGCACAAGAATGGACCATTAGAAAAAGATCTCACAACAGAATCCGCTATCGGCGATACTTCAACTCTTTTATTTTGGGTGCACGCAGAGGCGGAAACTCTCAAGCAGCGGCTTGATGCGCGGGTTGACAAAATGATTGAAGCTGGCCTTCTAGATGAAGTGAAATCCATGGAAGCCTTTCTACAGCAAAAACATGCTGCTAATATTTATGTGGACCGAACAAGGGGTATTTGGGCGTCGATTGGCTGGAAAGAATTCGAGCCCTACCTCAACGGTTTGGAAAGTGGTGATAGCTCTGAAGAAGACCTGCGAAGACTGTATGAGCTGTCAGTTGAACAAACAAAAGCCTCAACTCGTCAATATGCAAGGCGTCAAGTTCGGTGGATTCGCTTGAAGTTAATGCCGACTTTGTCAGATGAGAATGCTCTTGACAAGCTTTATCTCTTGGATGGGACAGATGCCAGCCAGTTTGAAGCCAAGGTTTCCAACCAAGCCATCGAAATTACTGCAAAATTCTTAGAAGGTACCAAGCTCCTTGACCCAAGTCAAGCGTCTTCAGCTGCCAGTCAATTCCTCAAACCACTCGCTGATAATAAGCCTACTGTGTCTTTTCGCCAAGAATGTGACCTCTGCCATGTGGTAGCTGTCACTGAAGATCAATGGCAAGAACATATGAAAGGTCGTCGTCACAGAGCACTCATCAAAAGGGCAAAAAAAAATGCAGACAGCGGTACATTTTTGCGTCCAGAGAGTGGCGCAGTATCAGAACCGGCATCGGGGATACCTTAAATTGGTAGCAGTCAGTCAATCTATACGATTGCAAGATGTAATATGCAATATGCAAGTGTGTAACATTCAGGCTCTGCCAAAACATAAGCATACCTTCTTCAAACCTTCTCTTTTGGCAATGCTATTGACAGCTCTGATTGCAATGTGGCTGAAGCTCTCAATTTGGACAAGGGCTTGTTCAATGCGACAACATCTCAGCCTTAACGGAGAATTATCTTCCACGCGTGGAAGTAGAGAAGATGCCAAGAGTATTAGATTACAGTCTTCACCGAGGCGATGCTATTCTGGGACTCCAGGTACTAGGTGAGACGAATATGTCGGACATGCATGGTCCTGATGATGTCAGTGCGGTGAATGCCATTCTACATACTTCTTACGATGGGTTTTTATGGTTTAAATACTCAGGACAAGGTCCAATCCGGTGGAAATAGAATATCACAATCTTTAGAATCAAATATTTATTTATTGGATATTCAATACAGTGTCAATCTCAATTTATTTATCCTAGGCCAAGATTTTTGGCGGCTCACCGCAAAAGCAAGAGTCACTGTTCAGACAAGGTTTAGAAGCAGACTCCAAGTATCTTTTATTTCCAAATCGAATGTCGGGATAAAAACATCTAAAGGGGGCGCCCCTGTTCAATAAAGATTTGAATGCCTTCACTAGCCGGCCTCTTCAACAAGGGAAAATTTGTCCGAAATTTGTACCTATACGAATGTACTAAAAGTTGTCCCGAAGTCTAAAATTGTACCTGAGTAGAATCTGAAGAAAAAAAAATCTTGCTCTATAGAGATTTTTTATAATATTATTTCCAATAAGATAGATTATGGGACAGTTTAGTGGAGAGTAGGAGGGTAAATAACTGGGTGAGTATTATGAACATTATTTGGTGTTATTGAACGCGCTTTTAGACTTAATTTTTTTCTGTCGAAGCGCCAGGCCCAATAAGATGCTAATTCTAACGACAGCTTAAATTCTTCGCCCTATGAAGAAAATTTTCTTGTCCTCCCCTTGTTAGCCTGAATGATATGCACACCGTCACCTTTCTTAGGAGGTATCGTTGACTCATGGACTTCGATGTTTTGCGTCGGCTACGTAAAGCCTAACGGGTCTCCTCTGCCTTTTGATGAGGGGATTTGGCCGCCAGGCCATCGACCTCCGGGGCTGAGCCTCGCACCAGCGCCACTGGTAGTGCCACCACCAACGTCTTTCCTTCTACGCGCTTGCGAGGGGAAATTTTGTTCTTCTATGAGCGATTAATTTTGGTTTGTCTTGAGCCATTGAATTTTTCTGCCCCTTGAACTTATAATTCCACACCTTGTACCCATTATAAAACGTTCGGGATCAATCCATTGGCTGTCGATGCCTGGAAAATACCAGGCTCAGAAGGTTGAAGTTTCTCGGCCTCGTGCGAGAAGCTGTGAGTTCACATGGATGCCATCTCAGTGATTTTGGCACATGCTGGAGGAGTAACTATGAATCTTACGCGGTGCCTTGGAAAAGGCTCTTTGAGCAATTTTGTATGGCCTTACGGCGTGTTGAGAGTCGGCGTTACTTTTATAAAGAGCTGTGATCGCCTTCAACTATCCATCTCTTTTTTGATTCTGTATTTAATAAAACACACTTTATTCCAGCTTCTATTCGCCTCCCCGCTCTCCCAGGCGCGGCTACGGCTCGTTTAAGTGCAGCTTGATCCAACTTCCCTCTCGACCAGTCAGCGTCTATAGTCTGGTTCCGGTTGTATCTTGCAAAGTAGTGGTCTACCATCAACTGCTGCAATGACTGAACATGTTGTCATCAGTTCCGATGAGACTATTGTCAATTCAGATGAGATTTTCCTGCCAGAATCACGCCCCGGAGCCAGGATTAGGTTTGGGGCCGCTGATGAGGAATCTGGCAGGCTCCCAAATATATCAAAAACTTTTACTAGCATTTCGCATGCTTCAACAAATTCAAATTCAAGCAGAAGGGGCCGACGAAACTCCATTGATCCAGCTACTGCTCTTCCAATCACCTACAGGACTGTTTCATTTGCAATCGAAGAAAACAAAGAAAGAGTGAGAGTTGAGACTGTGAAAAATAAGCAAGGCGCTGCAGCAGAGCTTGGCGATTTAGAATGGCATACGCTATCTATCAGTGAGGTTGAATCATTTTTTGCAACTTCGATCAAGCATGGTCTCTCAAAGGAACAAGTCGGTTTGAAACAGAAAGAATTTGGAAAAAATGCTCCTTCTAAACCTCCTTCGAATTTGATCTCGCGTGTTATGGGGTATATGTTTGGAGGATTCGGCTCAATTCTTCTTATCGGTGGTATCTTGGTCACCATCACCTATAAGCCTCTTGGAGAGCCAAGTCCATCTCAGGCCAATTTGGCTCTCGCCATTGTTCTTTATGCTGTTTTTGTTATCCAGGCTCTTTTCAATGGGTGGCAAGATTGGTCTTCTTCCAGGTAAGCTCCAATTGGGCACTCTCTTCAAAACCAATGCCCTTCTAACCCAACTCAGAACAATGGCCTCAATCTCGGGCATGCTACCAGATGATTGCTTTGTTCTACGAGAGGGAAACCGCGTCCAACTTGCTGCTGTCGATTTAGTCCCTGGAGATATTCTTTATATCAAGTCTGGCAACAAACTTCCAGCTGATGTTCGATTTTTTGAAGTGTCCTCGGACGCCAAATTCGATCGTTCAATCCTGACTGGTGAATCCGAACCAATTCCGGGGGCGGTCGAACATACAGACAATAACTACCTCGAAACCAATAACATTGGTATGCAAGGAACTCATTGTATCTCTGGCAGTGCTCTTGGAATTACTGTATCCACTGGTGACAAGACGGTTTTCGGCAAGATCGCGAGATTGACAAGTACTCCAAAAACTGGCATGACTACGCTCCAGAAAGAGATTCTAAGGTTCATCATTATTATTTGCTCGTTAATGATTTTCTTTAACATCGTCGTTATTGTTTGCTGGGGTGCATGGCTTAGAAAATCCCATCCCAGTTGGATCAGTGTTGCTGGATTAATTGTTGATGTCGTTACTGTTGCCGTCGCTTTCATTCCAGAAGGATTACCCATTGCTCTTACGGCCTCGCTGACGATTACTGCCAACATCATGAAGAGAAACCAAGTGTTGTGTAAGTCTTTAAAGACAGTTGAGACTTTAGGAGCAGTTTCTGTCATCTGCTCAGACAAAACAGGTACTTTGACTAAGGTAAATCCTTTCTGAATGCAATATTATTAAACATGACCCGCTAATATTATATTCTTAGAACCAGATGTTCGCCACCGAATGCTCTGTTGGAGCTCGTAAAATGACTCCCGAAGCGGCTGGGGAGTACATGATTCAAACCGAGGGCAAAAGCAATGCTGTTTCTCAGCTTCGCTCTTGTGCCGGACTTTGCAATGCAGGAGAATTTGACGCGGCAACTATCGATATGTCACTTGCCGAACGCAAGATTGCAGGAGATGCTACTGATCAAGCAGTACTACGGTTTTCCGAGAGTTTAGGACCAGTCCGAGATCTGCAATTACTTTGGAAGAAAACCTTTGAATTGGCATTCAACAGCAAGAATAAGTTCATGATCCGTACTTTGGCCTCGACAGACTCGACAGGACTTGATCTCGCACTTGCACCAACTGAGGCTGCGGCTTGGAAGTCTGACGACTTACTTTTGACAATCAAAGGTGCCCCTGATATCATTATTGAGCGCTGCTCCAGTTATATTGGAGAGGATGGTAATGTGTATCCTCTCGACCCTTCGATGAAAGCCGTGGTTGAGGATATCAAGAACCAATGGTCTAGTCAAGGGAAGCGTGTGATACTCCTTGCCAAGAAGGTTCTCTCGGGCCATCAATCTATCCACTCACCTGAAAATAACGACTTTGAGAAAGAGATCATGAAACAAGCCAGTCGCGATCTCACTCTGATTGGGCTTATTGGTATTGTTGATCCTCCTAGAGATGAGATTCCCGAAGTAGTCCGCACTCTCCGCCGCGCTGGTATCAGAATTTTTATGGTTACAGGCGATTTTAAGCTTACAGCCCAAGCCATCGCTATCGAGTGCGGTATCATCACGAACCCTCCAGCCGTGGTTGACAATATATCCAATCTATCCAGAAGTCCAATCAAGTTAGAAGTAGCAAGCCTAAGTGGCAGCGAGAGCGATATAGAGTCATTCCCCAGTTCTGCAAAATCCATTACCCTGAGCGGCCCCGAACTTATCACCCTGAACGACAATCAATGGGACCAACTCTGCTCCTACGATGAAATTGTCTTTGCTCGTACTACTCCCGAGCAAAAGCTCCGCATCGTGAAAGGTACATCCTAGCCAGCTCTCCTTTCCGTTAACAACTTCCCAATAAACGAAGTTTTGTGCTAATTTATGCTCTAGAACTACAAAAAAGAGACAACATTGTTGGCATGACTGGCGATGGTGTAAATGATGCCCCCTCTCTAAAAGCAGCAGACATTGGCATCGCACTCGGCTCTGGCAGTGACATAGCCATCGAAGCGTCTGACATGGTCCTACTCTCTTCCTTCAGTGGTATAGTTGAAGCGGTCAGATACGGACGTGTCGTCTTTGACAACCTCAAGAAAACCATCATCTATTTACTCCCCGCAGGAACGTTCTCCGAATTCTGGCCTATTATCACGAGCGTGATACTCGGCCTCCCGCAGATTTTAAGCTCCTTTTTGATGATTATGATATGCTGCCTCACAGACTGTGCGGCTGCCACCGTTCTCGCGTACGAGAAACCCGAGGCGGATGTCCTCCTTCGCAAGCCAAGAGATGTCAAGAAGGACAAGCTGGTAGATTGGAAGTTGCTGTTTCACGCCTACATCTTCCTGGGTGTCCAGGAGACAGTTTGTTCCTTCGCTATGGCCTACTGGTACGCTTCCCGCAAAGGCGTCCATTTTTCTGCTCTTTGGCTTGGATACGGCATCTATCCTCCTTCATACGACCATGATTATGTCCAGAAAGTCCTCGCCGAGGCCTCGTCCATCTACTTTGTCAACCTGGTAATTATGCAATGGTTTAATCTTCTCGCCACGCGTACTCGTCACTTGTCTATATTTCAACAACCACCCATCTGCAAGAAAGAGACGCAAAATCTATGGTTGTTTCCGGCGATTGCTTTTGCACTGGTAATGATCTTTGTGTTCCTGTACATCCCCGGGCTGGCGGGGGCGATTGGTGCGAGCAAGATTCCTGTGGAGTACTTCTTCTTTCCGGTTGCGTTTGGGATGCTTTTATTGCTTACTGATGAGGCGAGAAAGTGGTGCGTTAGGAGATATCCGAAAGGCGTGTTGGCCAAAATTGCTTGGTAGGGATTTTCAAGTCGAAAGAGATGCATATCACGGCGTTCGAAGAAATTAATATGCTTAAAACTTTAAATAACTCTAGGGTTCATGAATATTTTTATATTCAAATTATAGAAGAAACTCATGTATAGATGAGAATAAAGGGAAATAGACTGGGCGTTATAGGATGTAGCCATTTATAGAATCAAAAAGAATGAGGATATTTATTAACTTATGGCAAATGCCAAATAATATTTTAAAAACTTTACTACTCCCCATTTCCATGATAAACAATCTGATCTGATGATAAATTCTCGTGAAATTTTGTATTGAGAATCTAGTTTATTACTTGGCTTGCTGTTGTTGGCTTCTTTGGCATGTATTTGAAGTCATTAGGTAGCCATCCAAAATGACCTTTAGGGCTTGTCCCCAGTCCACCCCCTTCCTTATCTGTCAAATCCCACTCTGTGAGCTCCAAGCTATCATCCTTAAATTCAAATATCCTATAATCTGCGTTCCCAAACTTTTTTTGACATATCCCTACTCGCATGAATCCGTCATGGCTTACAACAACTACCACTTTCTCCTTACGCTCTTTCAACCACTTCCGAGCCACGGCGCCTCGTTTAATCAGTGCCTCTTGCGAGAACTCGTATAATCCTTCTTTTTTGGGAAAAATTGGATCCATTAAACTCCAATCAAAACGTGGAAACTCTTTCTGGAGTTCTTCCACCGACCGGCCTATATCAATGTTGTTAACTGTGTTCTCTTGCCACTCTGCACGTGCGATTGCAGGGACTCCGCGGTCCATTAGCCACCCAAGAGAATGCTCAGCAGTTTGAAGGACGCGCGTCATTGGCGATAATACTATCAGACCGATGTCTACTGCGAGTGGGGAAGATTGAAGAGAGTTTGATAGTGCAGCACACTGAGACGAAATCCCAAACTCTGTAAGTGGCGGGTCACGAATGGTGTAATCTTGTGGGAATCGTTAGCTTCTCCCGAAAAGATGCAAGTTAGCTTGGGAGCTTATTTGATATGTCTACTAAAGTTAGTAATTGTGTCTGGTATATAATGACAGGGATTGTACTATGTAGTGCTTCTGCATGTCGTATGAGGATGACGGTGGGTGCCATCTTCCAAGCCGCTTGAAGAATGCCCAGTGATGGCTGTTGTAGAACCAATAGCAGGATGAGGCGAAACTTGCAAAGATGTATTATTTTTAGTGCTTTGAATTTGCTCATGGAGCTACAAAATCTTAGAAACTCGAGGATGTGGTTGTAAATATCGATGACTTGGAATCGAGAGGCTGAAAGCTATCAAATTATTTAGGTACAGCGTGTACGCTGGTTGGAGGTACTCGTAATCCTAGTCTTTCCGCCTGATGCTAGAGGTGACCTATTAACCTTAACATTGTTCACGCAACATGAAACTTATCCACAAAAAGCTCTTTCATAAAATCTCAGCATATAGTATTTTATTACGAAGGAATAACAAATGCCTCCTCTCAATGCAGAGAAACCGGTGTTAGAACCCGCTCGTCAGAAGCCGAAATTAAGTGTTGATCCCTACATCGCCTTGAACGCCAATGAGATCAGGCTAGTAGAGGTCAACCCGGCATCTTCTGAGGATGAAGTAGTGTCCTGCCGCCTTCTCCATGTGTCGTGGAACAATTTACCGCCTTATAGAGCGCTTTCTTATGCATGGGGATCTCTAGCCGAAGTCGGTGAAGCTTATATCCGCCTCGAAGAGGCTATTCATCTAGTTACACCTACCCTGGAAGCAGCTCTCCGCAGATTTCGGCACGTGGACAACACTCCTCTTCTGATATGGGTAGATGCACTTTGTATCAATCAGAAAAATAGGGGAGAGAAATCCGAGCAAGTGGCGAAGATGCGACTGATCTACCAACGAGCAGAGGAGGTTTCAGTTTGGCTTGGTTCTCATTATGATAATAGCCTTCTAGCGTGGAGACTTATAAGAAACCTATATGCTCATCGCGAAAATATCTCGAATCTACGAGGGTTTATTCAGAACTGCAAGCGCGATGAGTTTGATGCACTTCAAAAACTCTTCCGAAGAGGATACTGGTGGCGTATATGGGTTGTACAAGAGGTTAATTCCAATGAGAATGCTGTCATTTACTGCGGTTCGGATTCAATGACTTGGTCACAATTTCTGGAAGTTTCTAACACCATAGTCGAAGCGACGGATGCTATCAGAGATTACATCTATCACGATATACCTCATTTGGTGTATAGTCTCATTAGTGGTGGCCCCAAGAATCTGGTTGCAGCACGGGGGTCAAACCCTCCGCTAACAGACCAAAACCTCCCTCCATTATCCGAATTACTCATCTCTCATATGAGCAAGATCTCTAGTATGGACATAGATAAAGTCTATGGCTTAGTAGGGATTTCCTCAGATCGCGATTCTTTTGGCAAAATTGATTACACTCGATCAGCACGATCGACTTATATGTACACTGCTCAGTACATCATCTCCCGTACAAAAAAACTTAACATCATCTGTCTTCAACAGAATGATGATAATGTATTGGACTTACCATCTTGGGTTCCTGACTGGCAGCGCAGACTTCTATATCCACAACACCGGGTCATGGGATTGCGTATTCGATCCGACCCACACTTCACTGCGTCAGGATCCAAACCGCCAAAAGTATCATGGTCCCAGAATGGAGAGGTATTGGTGACCGCAGGATTTGTACTGGATACAATCATCGACGTTGCACAAGCTTACTATGCACCTATTGATGAAAGGGACGTCGGCCCCACCTTGACGGCTTTCCACAACTGGTGGAGTTTCTTTGTTAAAAACATAGGCTATTCGCCTGAGGACTGCAAAGTGTTTCAAAGAACTTTTTGTGGCGGCGTTTGGGAGCCACAATATATGGATTTTGACAAAGAAGAAGAATCTCAGCGACTAAATCTCTTCTTCGGCCTTTTGCAAAGAAAATTTCCCAGACTAGTAGATGGCGAACCATCCATACCATCATCTGACCTTAGTGATAGAAAAATTGGAGATGTACTCGAAAAAAGAGAAAGGGGAATGGTAGCTTCTGCTGCGCTCCGAATGCATTCCAAACGTCTTGTTACATCCATCCTGAGACATGCAGGCTTTGCACCAATTGCGACAAGAACGGGTGACAAGATCGTGGTGCTTCTAGGGTGTGATTTTCCTGTTGTTTTACGGAATCAAAACGGGCATTGGATATTGATAGGAGAGATTTATGTTGATGGTATCATGCTTGGGGAAGCAATTGATGATTTAAATTTGGGAAAGTATATAGAACAGACCTTTGAGATTCATTGAAAATCTACGAAGTTGTAAACTCGTTAAATAAAATTCAGGTCCTCAGGACTTTTGAGAATGTCTTATCCAATATTTTGTTACTAGATCTCGCCCATCTCTGACGATTCTGGACCAGGACGGCGTACCATACTATCCAATCCCAACTAACCTCTATGACACTGAATATCTAGACTAGGAGCAATTTCCTCAAGGTTTAGGAGATATGGTAGGATACTGGGCAGAATTTAAGCTGTTCTGCGGTGTAGTGGCATTTGATCGAGGAGAATCAGATATAGAGGTACGTACTACTGCCCTCAATTTTTGGTGGGTACGCTTCAAGCTACTTAGAGTTTTATAGCAGTACTTATTTGATAATAACTCATATTCATTAAAGTAGCGCACTGTAGTCCTACCCCGTACGATTTATAGCCCGGGCCCTCTGTAGCTGCGTTTTAATTTCTACATTGTTTATATGTGACATATCAAAAAAGTAGGATGAGAACAAAATATACAAAAAAAGGCAATATTGGACCTGCCGCGAATAATGGCGGCTGAAAGTAGTATCGTTGACTATCCACCGCCCAACCCCGAACGCCAACGTTTTCAAAAAATTTACTAACACCTCTTCATTCTTCACGGCGCTCATGCCTTACAGAAGTCCCAACTTCGATAGCCTCTATTCGCCACCCATTCCGTATGCCTCATCAGTCCTACCGGATCGACATCTCTATTGGTCTTAGTCCAGCCCGTCTCATACATGCCCAAGGTCGTACCGAAATATCCCTTTTCAAACAGCACGTCTGCGTTGTCACCGCAGCTCTTGGCGTTCTCGTAAGTCTTGAAACCATGGAAAGCACTCATCATCACGTCGATTTTGTACCCGGCTGCGAGGATTAGCGATGTGGACGATACTTCGGCCGCGACGGCCGAGTCCCAGGTGTGGAAGCAGCCGTTGATCCCGGGGGCTTGCATGGGGATCACGGCCGGGACGACGGCCGGATTTATAGGGGAAGTGGCATTATTTAGGAATATATTGTCTAAAGTGTTGTTTAGAGGAGGGATGGCTTGGGCGATGTCCGTGGAGGGAGCAGGTGGCGAGAAATTATCGACCAAAAGCTGCCGAGAGCGGAATTTAATATCTTTTCCCTGGTGTTTTTCTTTTTCTGCGGGAGGGGGGGTGATTATAGGATGTTCATTTAGATAGTCCAGCGCCTTTTGGGGAGGAAAGAGTAGGGTAGTAATTCCACAATATCTGTTGCCCAAATCATTGACTGTATGTGGAAGGTCGGCCAGCAGTTTGCTGTCATTCCAACAAGCTTTACTCTCAGTTAGTTTTATGTCATTCCGATAAGTAGAACAAGTACCATGAGACGAAATGAAAGCAAAGTTCAGTAAGATATCAGGTAGTCTCACCTTGACTTCGTCATTAATCTTGTTCAGATAAGCATCACTCCAACAAGCATCAGACCAATAAGGTAGGAAGGGTCCACGGATACTAGCATTCAACATAACGAAGCGTTTATACTTTTTATACAAATCATCCTTTTGAAGAACAGCGGAATAGGCACCCAGGTCATAGCAATCGTTGCCACGTTGGACGACCTTGATATTTTCTTCCCTTGGTATAATAGATGGAGCATCAGTGTCTCCATTCAAGATGAAAATAAAGTCTGCCGCACCATGAAGGGTATGCGCGATGAAGAACTCAAGGTTTGGGCGCGCGGTCTTAGATTCGGAGTAGGCGTAGAGGATTAGAGGACGGTTGGATATGTGTTCGGTGTCTGACTCCGAGTTGACAGGCACAGAGGATTGAGCTGGCTTTAATTTAGACTGCTCAGGTGTTGATAATGCTTGTAATGCTATCTTAATAGCATCTTCCTCAGTCTGTACGGGAGGCTCTATGACTTCTTTGAATATAGTGTTTGTCTAGTCGTTAATATTAAATTTTTGGAATAGATTGATTGAGGAAAGTACCACTGTTGTCCTGACCCTAGTTATATCCAATTGTAATAGGGACCAAGTAATTAGCAGCACCAAGATAGCAACCGTGAATGGAATCCTAAGAGATGACACCGTCCCAACTGATCCTGAAATTCTAGGAAATGGCTTTGCTAAAACATCCATATCTGATGTAAATCTAAACCCGCACTGATTGTCAAAGTTGCCAGGCTATGAAGAAAGTATACTGCACAAGTGAAACTTGAGAGTGGAGTCTTAAAAGTGGCTACAAGACTTCGTTGACAACTTCTCAGTCTCTGTTAACAGCATAGTCTTTGTGCCATCCGGTTTATGCCTTCCTGTTGATCACAGGGGAAAATCTAGGGAGTGAAAAATTGATGTGCAAAGTATTTGTGTAGCACATGAAAGAAGGGTCAGTTTTGAGCGAGGACAATCCTATTCCATCGAAACGAGAATTGGAACTATCCAGAGAGGTATACGTTTTTACACGTTTTAGTTTTCATACGCTTGGACTACATGGAGGAGTTCAGATGATATGAGAAGAAAAAAAAATGAGAAGGGATAGTAAACATCTCTGATTGACTCAAGGCGCTTGAAATAGTTTCTTGGTTTCTCAAACAAAAGACTTCGACGAACTTGAAGAAATATCATATAGGGTCAAGGCACTTATATCAACGCCACGACTACCACATCAGCCATTCCGAGCTCTTTGTACCAGTGACTTCGCTGTTCTCCTGTAGAGATGAGCTGACTGTAATATATAATTGGGAACCACTATGGATGATGGATAGAGGTGAGCCTACTGAGAGACTAGCCTTCTAGGACACACACCTACGTCCCAAGCGGCGAAGTAGAGTATCATTTCAGACCGCCATTCCTTAACGGGAACTTGTGTAAGTATGCTCTGATTGGGTGATGACGGAAAGGACTGCTGCAAAACAGCGATGATTCAAGGCCTAGCCTATAAAGTGAGAATAGTGTACGTATGAGATTCGTAACCTTCCCTGCGTGAAGAGACAGTGCGCAAAGGGGTCTGTCCGAATATCATACAGAAGCCATCCCGCCGTGGATCCCCCGCCACGACTTCAGCATCGCTGGATGCCATCAAGTATGTTAGTCCCCGTAGCAAGGCTTGCTATCAGTTTAGCCAGTCCAGGTTTACAGTTGCTCTTCTCTTCCTCTTCTGTCTAGGCCTGCATATTGGTAAGCTTTGACAGCCAAAATGAAGTAACCCAAGGATCTGCCCTAGTATTGGGCGCCGGGGCGATTTTGCAGGTCGCCGTTGTATTTCTGCAGCATCTCACAGACAATGGACTTCTAGAAGGCCCATAGTCTCCAGATCTTCCGAGACGGTCAAACAACGCGAATCTTGATGTCTTGGTCAACCTTTCCCTTTTTCGGATGATGATCGCTCTCAGAAGGAGGCGCAAGGCCATCCAAAATCTATTAGCGCGGAGAATTATTCCAAGCAACTTGGCATCGGAATGAAAAAGATTCCTCTGCTTTTGGCTGTGGTTTGTGGGCCGGTAGGAAGTTCCAAACACGCCCTGATCCTTCGCTTGCAACAGGAAATGTGATCCGTAGTTTCAACTCTGTCGAGCCATTTCCGCTTTGCCAGACCCCAGTAGTTCTGCTACGCTCGGCCAAATAATTCTGGCCGCGGCGAAAGCCTTTCAGTTTCGGTTAACATACTGCTCGATTTCTTTTTCTCTGTTTCCTTAATTGGTGCCGCATTGGGCTCACTTTGGAGGTTCGAGGTGATTTCTAGGGTCGAGACATACTTACTCCTTTATTTCCTAAGCCGGTCTGAGAAACGAGCTGCACAATCTATTATAAGTGGTGCCGAACAGGTATGATAAGGGTGGGAAGTCTATGCAGCGAAAACAAGTATATTGTATTGCCAATCATTGAAGTTTTTTTGGTTCTTTGGGTATCCAGCAATATATATCCATATGTTCAAACCTCTAAAGGTTGAATCTCGTTCTTTGCTTCTCCATTCCAGCCTTCCACTGCCACTGCACCGCATCTTCACCTTCACTGCCCGCTCTTCCGATCCCCTTGTCCACCCTCCTCAACTTTAATGTGAACCGAGGTCCCAATTCTTGTAACCCAGCTCTAATATCCTCAACTCCTTGAACTGGTTTTCCATCTGGACCTATCACACTCTTTTCTGTCTCTTTTTTATTCCGAAATACATACCTATGTCTACGTAAGAATATATAATCTCGTTGATTGTGTAGTGTTACAACTTGGCGACCTTGTAATTCTGGCTGGGGAGGAAATAAGGTAAGGAACAACCGCGCAGTGAGTAACCCTAATGGAGTGCGGAAGTTGTTTAGAATCAGTTCCGGATAATGATTTGTGGGGTTTCCGTGTCCTGGTATCTTCTTTCCTTCAACCCAGTTGGCGATTGAGAAGTGGCACGAAGGGCCCGATGGGAGATGGACAATTGTCAGTCCTGTTGGTTTCTTAGAGTCTTCTTTCAGAAGAATGACAGAGGTATATTCTCGATTTGCAGCGAATTTGCATATTTCTCTTAGTGAGAATTTGTGGCCGTAGCGGTGGGCAGACCGTGGGATGTAGTTGCTATTTGGGAAGAGGGTGCACAGAAGCTTGGCTTCATCGTGTAAGGTTGAGTTTAATGAGGTCGTGAGAAGAATTTTGGGTGCGGGAGGAGGGTCATCTGAGAAGAGCATGGGGAATTTGAGGGCAAGAGAGGATGGTGTAAGGTCGAGGTTGGTACTAGTTGTCGAGGGGGCGTTGGAGGATGCTCTCTTTCGTGACGATTTCTTGTCCTCTCCTTCTTCGTCTGAACCAGAACCCGAGTCTGAGTTCGAGTCCAGCATACTGTCTGCATCGTCCTCTTCTGCAGCATCTTCATCTAGAGCCTCTTGTTCAGCGGCTTCTGCTTCCTCGATCCGCCGTCTCTTTAATTGTTCCACGTCAACGCTGACATTCAAACCGTCTCCATCTACATCGTCCCATACTCGCTTCTTGTCGATAGTTTGCGGGATATTTTTTGCTAGTCGTTCTCTCCTTAACTCTGGATCTCGGTCTTCTTCTCGTTTTCTCTTGAAGCGTTCATCTCGTCGAAGGCTGTCACGAGCTTTCTTTTGCTTGACATGGAGATCCTGCCGCCTGAATTTATTTCCAGTTTTGAACGGCAATGTAGCCTTTGTTGAAAGTGGCTTGACTCGTTTTGACCCCATTGTGTCGATGTTGTTGGTGGTGGGGTAAATGTTTGTGAACATCAATCCCGCCGCAGCCTCAAAAAAAAAGTTTTGACGTCTTTATCATATCCACCCGGCCGCCGTATTTCTGCCGAGTGTCACCGCGCAAGGCTGTAAATTGCCCAAGAAGACATACGCTCTGTACGAATGAGACTCGGAACAATGGAAGCAATACCTCCATCTTCAAGAACGACTTTCAATTGAGTGATTCGGATCTCAATTGGAAGAGCACCAAGTAGATGCGGCTCTTCTACAGCTCCCCACGAAATGCTGCTCTGCAAAGGTCTTTCCTACGGCCTTGTGTCAGAAAGTTTACAGCGACGACACGAATAAACAAAAATCAAATAAATAGCCCCAAAAACAGCAAAAAGTTTGAGATAACGGCTACCACTCTCAAGGGCCAGCCCTTCGATCGGCCAATCTTCGATGGCATATTGCGACGGCGCATGTTCTATACCCCCTCCTTCGAAATTTACGGTGGTGTTGCCGGTCTCTACGACTATGGTCCACCTGGCTGTGCTTTGCAAGCAAATGTCATTGATTTATGGCGGAAACATTTCGTCTTGGAGGAGGATATGTTGGAAATAGACTGTACAGCTCTCACCCCAGCTGAGGTACTCAAGACTAGTGGGCACGTGGATAAGTTCATGGATTGGATGTGCGAAGATCCAGAGAATGGCGATATGATAAGGGCAGACCACTTCGTAAAGGAGATCTTGGAGTTGCGTTTGAAAAGTGATAAAGAAGCTAGAGGTATGAAGGTCGAAGAGAAAGAAGAGGACCCCAAAAGAAAGAAGAAGTTCAAGGACATACAAGCTGTCAAACTCTATGATGGTGTCGTGAAGGAGTATGAGGAGATTCTGGCAAAGGTACATTCACAAAGAAGATACTGGGAGATTACAGGATTGACCTTGCTAGATCGATAACTATAACGGCGAGGAATTGGGCGAATTGATCAAGAGGTATGACATGAAGAATCCAGCTACTGGCGTTCAACCCTCAACCCCAGTATCATTCAATCTCATGTTCCAGACTGCTATCGGCCCTAGCAGTAAAATGTCAGGATATCTTCGACCAGAGACTGCCCAAGGTCAATTTCTCAATTTTGCAAAACTCCTTGAGTATAACCAGCAGCAAATGCCTTTCGCTTCTGCGTCTATTGGCAAGTCTTATAGAAACGAAATCTCTCCACGATCTGGTCTTCTACGTGTCCGCGAGTTCCTGATGGCTGAAATTGAGCATTTTGTTGACCCAACCGGTGGCAAGAAGCATCACCGCTTCGACGAGGTAAAAGATGTTGAACTAACTCTTCTCAATCGCCATACTCAACTAGCTGGTCAAACCTACGTGGAGAAGGTAGCTATCGGCAAAGCTGTTGCTGATGGCACTGTTGATAATGAGACTTTGGGCTATTTCCTCGCTCGTATTCATCTCTTCCTGGAAAAAATTGGTGTTGACCAGTCCAAGATTAGGTTCAGACAGCATATGGCAAATGAAATGGCCCATTACGCCGCGGATTGCTGGGACGCTGAATTACAAACCAGCTACGGCTGGATTGAGTGTGTTGGCTGCGCTGACAGAAGTGCATATGATCTTACAGTACATGCTGAGAAGACGGGCACGCCGCTCATAGTACGAGAGAACTTAGCGGAACCGATCACAGTCGAAGAATGGCAGATCAATCTGGACAAGAAGAAATTCGGCCCATATTTCAAGAAGGATGGCAAAATCATTGAGGCTGCTCTTGAGAGGCTTTCACAAGACAAGCGAGAAGTACTGGCCCAAGAACTCGAGTCTAACGGCAAAATCAACGTTGATGTCGAAGGCGTAGGCAACGGCAAGGTTGAACTTAACAAAGATCTTATTACCATCGAGCTTCGAAAGCGAAGCGAAGTTATAAGAGAATATACACCAAATGTTATTGAACCATCATTTGGTATTGGCAGAATTATCTACTCATTGATCGAGCATATCTACTGGACCCGTTCCGGCGATGGAGGTGAAGAAGCTCGTACCGTAAATCCCCCGCGTCTTATATTCGGCAACGAAACACTAATTTAACAACAGGTTCTCTCATTTCCACCAATGGTGGCACCTACAAAAGTCCTCCTTGTCCCGATCACTTCCCACGAAAGCTTCAAGCCTCTTATTCGAGACATGTCTCTTAAGCTTCGTTTTCTGGGTGTGTCCAGCCGCGTCGACGACTCTGGAGCCTCAATTGGCAGGCGATACAGTCGTCATGACGAGCTTGGCACCCCTCTCGGCATCACCGTCGATTTCCAGACTCTCAAAGATAAGACCTATACTCTCCGTGATCGAGATTCAATGAAGCAAGTCCGTGCGGACGAATCGACCATTCTTGCAGCTGTCAAGTCTGTTGTAGAGGGTGAGAAGGTGTGGGCAGATATTGAGAAAGAACTGCCTGCTTTTAAGAGTCAGGAGGGCTGATGTTCCCCGTTTGTTGAGCGCCTCTGTCAAGTTTCTCAAGTCTCTCAAAAAGGGATATTAGCATTATCCCGTGGTAAATTGTATAATTATACCTCTATATATGGAGTGCGATATATAGACACATTGTATATCTGTTAGGAGTATCAAAAAGCCCTACTCTAGAAACGCACGGATGCGATAGAATTTAGAAGGCCTGGTCTCGAATTTACGGCTGCAAATACTTCACTTTCCAATATTCTATTATATGAACATCTTTCGGAATATTGTCTTAAAACATAACAGTTTACAAACCTTAATCTTATCAGCGGAGAAGACCTGGTCTTGCAACATCCCTTGAAACTATTCTGCTGGCTGTAACAAAATTCCAAATCTTTTTCTGGAAGCAGTCTAGAGTAGGGACTTTTTCCCTTTTATCCTCCCGTTTGCTTTTAGGCTCAGTCCGAGATATTTATTCATCCAGACCCCGAAACGCGCTGCCCTGCGCTGGGAAGTCCTCCAATCAAATTTGGTAATAATCCAATTACGAAGTACTGCAATGTTCTATTATTGTATACGGAGTGTAGGGTCCAAGTTTCTGTGTCCCATGTTCGTTAAATGCAGGGTTGCGGCCAGATCGGATAAACAATCGAAGTCAGCCTCTAATTCCCCAACCTCCTCTCTATCTATATACGTTTACAGTCACGTGTTATCAACAAGCTGGCGTCTGCAAACTCAGGTATGATTTCCCTTGATGGCTTCTAGAAATAATTTGAAAGGTCGCACAGGTGAATCCCTATGCATGACTCCGAATAGGCCATACGATAGAAGAAAGAGGCGGCAGCCACTCACATGATCAATGCAACAGGAAACATTGGGAGGACGTGCGATGGCTCTCTGACACGGACTCCACCCATTAGAAACATCAGTAGGCAAATTGGGGAGCAGGTCCATTGTTTCAAGTTGTCGGCATTACGCCCCTCGAAGGAGCCGCCGGAAACCTATCTATCCAGTATGCGCTCACGAAAAGTCTTTGGGGGTCGTATTTCTTGATGCTGATCGCCGGACGGGTCGCGTGCATGCACGAGTGGAAGGAGGACCCTTTTGCTTTTAAAGAAAAGCACTGCTGGAGCGCTCCAGCATACATGCGATCAAGAAATAGGGGGAAATGCGACTCGGGACAATGGTATTTTTTTTGGTCACCCTTCTTCTTTTTCTTCGCTCGTCTGAAACCGGTGTCTGTTCAGGCATTAACTGTTCTCGACGGCTGCGACAAAGCTTCAGATAGATGGCAATCCGAGTGCAGAGACTTGCACCCTTTGTCTTAAATAAGCTTTATCCCTGGATGGCTAGCCCTGCATCTTTCGCCGTCCCGGCCCACGAGGTCGCGCGGAGGCGCCAGAGGTTCATTTCAACAAGGCTTGCCTTTCTCCTCAGCCGTGTTAGACATATGTGTTGTCGTCATAATCGTACGTGATGATAGCACTGTAACTCGGTGCCTCTATGACTTTGTGACTCTGTAACTTGTGAGATTGCCGCTGCTCTGCAGGCCCCTACCTCAAACCCAGGGCCCCGAAAGCCGGACAGCCGCAAGCCTCGAACTATCAGACGGCTCTTCTCTCAAGCCAAGTTCCCAGCAGTGCTGCGGGGTTTGGGCGTAGATGTGGCCGTGGGGCTTGGGGTTTTGAGTTTCTGTGGTGCAGGTTGATGCTTCTTCTGGCCAGCGCGGCGTGCAGCCCTCGAGTTGGCTGAGGTGGTTCAGAGGAATAGAGTTCATGGAGTTCTCCGCGCCCAGTCCCCTGCACGAAAAAGTCCCGTAAGGTTGTGCTGTAATACTACTATTCGTTGCGTGGTTGTTGTTGGTGGATGCCATAAGTCCCAGGACGGCCGAGACTGGCTCTAAACCGCCTGGACGGCTCGATTATTTTAGCGCCGAATTAGTCGACGGGTTAATCGAACATCCCAAACTCCCTTTCACAATCCTTCAGCTTGATCGATAAACCATCACCGCGACGACGACGGCCACTGCGCTTTCACATCACTCTCATCCCTCCCAGAGTCACGTCTGCTGGGCTGTCGAGAGGATTTCCTGGCGCCGCTGGACGCTGTGCCATTCGGGTAGCTGCCTTTCACGTCGAGGCACGGTGAACTGTGACCTCCCCCTCGCATCATCCCGAACGGGGCGCCAACAACGTAATATCTTGTCCTGTCCTGTCTTGTTTATGACCGCCGCCAGTATCAACTGTAAGTGTTACCATTTGCTTTGCTTCCTATACCAAAATCGCAATCAGTGCTGATGGTCGCGCGATGGGCAGGACGACCTACGAATCTCCTTTCGATACCCCGCAGCGACATCGTCCTGCAGCCTTGGAACAAAGAACTATAAAAGGCCTATCTAGTCATAATTCTATAAATCTAGCCAAAATGGCTTCTCAGAACAGGTATGTTTGTTTAAATTTTTTGGCGTAGATCGCGATTTGTCACAATGTTTGGAAACACGGGTGCCTTTCAATGTGAATTACTCTTCGCCGGCGTTGATGGGAGTCCGCAACAATACTTCGCTATGATCCATTGATGAAATCACAATGGATTCTAGCTATTGTCATTCACAACTGGTGACTAATTATTTCTTACCTTTTACAGCATCTACACTCCGGGCCAATTTATGAATCCTGGTCCAGCCCCTCGACCTCCAACTGATCGCCCTCGACTCAATCTTACTCCTTCAACAAACCTGCCAGGCAACATATCTCAATTGACTATTAATTCCCCAATCACCCGAACCGCCACTTCTACTTACACGGGGTCCACCGTATCACTCCCCGTCGCCAAACAGATGTTTCCCGAAGGAGGTGGTGTGTCGATTATCAAGGAGGGGTGGGCTTCTGTGAAAGAGGGCAAAAACTTCATCAATCCATGGAAGCAAAAGTGGCTCATTCTACGAAAGGAAGCACTAGATTTCCACAAAACGGAAGGAGGAAAAGTCTCGTACCAGATCGTTCTAAAGGATGTGCTAGGTGTTTCTCGTGTCGAAGCTGCCGGAACTATTTTCGAGATTAAGCGTGCGCTGAACGGTACTTCTAGCAACCCAGGTGAAGATGATGGTGTTGCGAAAACTCTTCAAATCAAGGTTAAAGGTGATGATGATTTGTATGAATGGATTGACTTTATTTATGCCCGCTGCCCAGGTATGGGTGGTGTAAGCAACCCCACAAACTTCAGCCATTCCGTCCATGTTGGATTCGACCCAAATACAGGAGAGTTCGTCGGTCTGCCACCTGAGTGGTCAAAGCTGCTCAACTCATCCGCCATCACGAAGGAGGATTATGAGCGCAACCCGCAAGCAGTTTTCGAGGTCCTCGAGTTTTACTCAGATATCACCAAGCGGGCTCAGAATCCAAACCAATATCCAAGCCTGACCCCTTCACCACCTGTGGCTTCCAATCAAAACAAGCAGCTTGGATATGGCGCAAGTGGAAACAGTGTGGCCCCTCCTCGTCCAATCCAGAATACCCAACGAAACAACAGTTTTGGCACCTCTCCGGCACCGTCTCCTGGTAACGCGCCACGCCGACCTACCCCGCCAGAGCAGGACCAGCAGCGTCAGCAAATGCAGCAAATGGCATCAAAATATGTTGATCCTGCGGTACGCGAGGAACAACGACAGAAGCAACTTGACGCTCAGCGCCAACGTGATCGCGAGATTGAGGAGCAAAATCGACGAGATATGGAGGCTTATAATGCATCTCTTCCAAAAAGCCGACCTACCCTTGCCCAACAGGAGGTAGGCGGTTTTAGTGGAGGATCGAGCCAAGAGCGATATAATCCTTCGAGAGCTCCCCCACCAGCCCCTCGCCAGGCCCCAACTGGACAAGCTCCACCCTCTCTTAGAACACAAAGACAAGCTCCCTCTGCTCCAACTCCCAGCGGTAGCAGCCGACCGCCTGTTACAACACAGCAAAGTTCATCTTCGCTGCGCGACCAGAACGGTGCTATGCGTTCCCCGGCAAGAGTTGACTCGCCCCAGCGTTCTCAAGAACCTCGTTATCAAAATGGTCCTAATGGCACACAGCAATCTTCTACTCGCGCACCAGCTAATGGGCAGCAAAATGTACCGCCTTCCCGTCTCCCGGCTCCTGTTAATCAAATTAAGCCTCTGGCTCTTGCCCAGAAGCAGCCTACCGGCAATAATGGTATCCAACAAACTGATGCCGTAAAGGCTGCAGAGGCAGCATTAACGGCTAAGCCTCCAGCCGAGCGCAAACAAGATGTTCGTATGTCTACTATGTCCGAGGGCGAAGTTATGGCGAAGTTAAAGGAGGCTGTTTCCAAGGATGACCCCAACCTATCTTATTCCAAGCAAAAGAAGATTGGACAGGGTGCATCCGGCTCAGTCTACGTTGCAAAAGTTAAGGATACTGCGGTCTCACCAATTGCTAGAGAAGTTCTTCGTCAGCAAGGAAACAAGGCTCAAGTTGCTATCAAGCAAATGGATTTGGCCCACCAACCAAGAAAGGAATTGATTGTTAATGAAATCATGGTTATGAAGGACAGCAAGCACCGAAACATTGTGAATTTCTTGGACGCCTTCTTGCGTAACAACTTTACCGAGCTCTGGGTGGTTATGGAATATATGGAGGGAGGTGCTTTGACTGATGTTATTGACAATAACCCCACTATCACGGAGGATCAAATTTCGACCATTTGTCTCGAGGTAAGAATATTTGTTTTTCACCGAATCGCAGAAGCTGACGATATCCGTAGACTTGCCGCGGTCTTGAGCACTTGCATGCACAGCAAATCATCCATCGTGACATTAAGAGTGACAACGTTCTCCTTGATGCTCGTGGTAATGTCAAAATTAGTAAGCGAAACTACCCCGTACTATTTCTATCTCCCGAGCTAATCATATATAGCTGATTTTGGTTTCTGCGCGAAACTCACTGAGTCTAAGTCCAAGCGTGCTACTATGGTTGGTACCCCGTACTGGATGGCCCCAGAAGTGGTCAAGCAGAAGGAGTACGGTCCTAAGGTTGATATTTGGTCCTTGGGTATCATGGCAATCGAAATGATTGAATCGGAGCCACCTTATCTCAACGAGGAACCACTCAAGGCCCTGTATCTCATTGCAACCAACGGTACACCCCGCTTGAAGAAGCCCGAGAAACTTAGCAAGGAACTTAAGGCGTTTTTGTCTGTCTGCCTCTGTGTTGACATCCGAAGCAGAGCGTCTGCGAACGAGCTTCTTCAACATGATTTCCTGAAACACGGTTGCGCTCTATCAAGCTTGGCTGAGCTCTTAGCTTTCCGCAAGCATGCCAAGTAAATCGACTTAATCTTCAAATAGATGATACTAGTGGTTGAAGACTACATAATCATAGCGTTGTGCAAAAGAAGTTGGTGGTTTAGGTTTCGTTTCTTCTCAATCTCTCCGCGTTGAAAGCATTTGATTCTTGCTGGTCCCATACTAGTGGCCGGCATTCGATCACCCGGCGTTTGGTGGCTTGTCTCTGGATTCTTGATGCTAGCGGTTGGTCAGTACTATAAAGTGGTTGCTTCGAAAGGCATATATGATGCCCCAAAAATGATACAGTGAGATGAGAAATATGCTTTGCAATCTTTCGTTCTTTTCGAAATATTCTCGAAGTGGTAGAAGCGATGATTTCATCCTTAATATCTTCCGAGATCGAAATGAAGCTATTGTTCTATGAGATGAGATGAGATGAGGTTGACGAATGGAATCGGCGAAGGGCGTATGATAGAATTGAAAGGGAATAAAAGATATCAGAAAACTTGGTTTCTAATCTAAGTGATTTGAAAAATAAAGCCATGATTAGACCAATAAGTTACTTGCATTAACTTGACCTTGGGACAAGAACCTTATAGGCTTCTTATCTCTTCTTTATAAGACTAACCATATACAACGACGTATTCTCCTCGATAGATAGAAGGCGTTTAGCGCGTCAAACCACCCTGGGCCGCTACCACTTCCTCTTCTAGCTTAGCCTCTATCAACTTGTGGCGTAAAATGGCCTCTAATTGGCCCAGAACATGGCAAGCTACCTTTAAGCTCCAAGAAATCCTGACAGGTTGACGTATTTTATCAGCGATCGTTGTGCACCAACATCCAACAACCTGCGTTGAGTCTACAAAGAAGGATCACCAAGTTATTCCTTCCGTTAATCAGACGTCAATAATCATGGCGCCTTTAATTCCTTCCGCAAAAGTCACGCTGTCGTATCCTCTATACGCATGCGCTTTCGATCCCCTTGACTCGACGAAGCTGGTGGTCGGCGGCGGTGGTGGTGCTGGGAGGAGCGGGGTGGGAAATAAGATTGTGAGTTGGGCTTGGTATTTTCACAGATGCTTGGAAAGAGATACTAATGTGACATGGCCAGACTCTTCTGGATGCATCGAACTCCGGCGAGCTCGTGGAAGCGGGAGAAGCAGATCTCAGCAAAGATGAAGATAGTGTCACAAGCTTAGCAGTGGGACAGAGAAAAGGGAAAACAACCTTGGTGTTTGCGGGCATAAATTCTAGCCCAGCAGACGTGGAAAAGGGAAATAATACGCATTTTCGCATTTTCGGGATAGAGGCAGTCGCAGTGAAGGGAAAGGGGAAAGGGAAAGCTTCGTCCCAGATGGGACCTACGAATAAGATCACCGAGATTTCCAAAGCGAAGTTGTTCAGAGGAGCGGAAAAGGATACGTACCAGAGGATAACGAGGCTCTCCAGACTGTATCCAACTCAACCTCAACTTGGCGCTATCGCAACTGGACTCTCTAAGGCCTCAGAAGTTGTGCTTTTTGATACTTCCTCAACGGCGCCACCAAAGCTGAGGGGAGCCATGCAGATTGAGAAGGAGGCTGTGGATATGGACATCTTGCAGACAGGCCAGGCTGAATACCTTTTTGCATACTGTGACGACCACGATATTTACATGAAAAAGGTTTCTGCGAAAGCTGACAACATCTCGCCGGAATGCATATATATCACACCCGCATCGAGGAGTGGCGAGAAGGTCACTATACCTTCATTTAGAGCGATGAGATGGCTGACGAAGGATTTTCTCGTTATGCTGACGAATATTCATTCAAATGGAGGTGTAGTGGTACAGATTCTACGAGTGCCGCCAAGTGGAAAGGGACAATGCCGCCTAGCACAATCGCATCGACTTCCGGATAGCATCAAGAAGGCGACAGGTATGGCAGTTACGAACCTCACCCCTCCAACTTCACCAACTATCCCACAAGGCTACACCCAGTTTGTCATCGCTGTCGCAGGCCACGACATCTCTATATCGCTCTTCAAGGTCGATCTCCAGGCAGAAGGCGGAATATCTAAGGTTACGGGAGTTCAACCTTTCCGCCTGTTGAAGGACGTACATCCACTGCAAATCACTGGCCTAGCTTTCTCCAATTTCATCCCCCCTTCTCAGCCAGTGACGGCGAGTACGCCACCTCAGACGCTGAAACTTGCGAGTGTAGGCATGAGCAACACAGTGGTGGTACATACAGTGCCCCTCTTCCCAGTTCCCCTTTCCGTTAAGAGAGGGCAATCACGAACCCCACGGTATGTCGTCGCTCTGCCATCGTCCGCGGCCGTGCTCGGTTTCGGAGTTGTTCTTTCGATATTGATTCTGCTGGCGGCTGTTATCACTCAAGGAATACTAGAAGTCAGAGGCGGAGCGCCCAATTTCTTAAATGCCAGAACTCACGTACCGGTTGTATGGCAAGAGGCATTAGGGCGACCGTATGACTTTCCGGGCGGGTATAATCATGTTGACACCACGTCCGAGTCCGAGCTCCGACTATCAGAGTTGTTTGATAAGTTTAAAAATGACAAAGGCGAGGATGTTTATGTCTTACAGGATGTGGGAGATGGGATAGGAGCGGAGGTGCATGACGAAAATGTACATGGGGACGCGAAGAGCTGGGCGGGGCTCAGCGAGGCGCAGAAAAAGGCGTGGCGGAAAAAGTTAAAGGGGATGGGTGAGGATGCAGAGGGGCTAGGTGAAACGATTCTTAAGGGGGTATTGTTTGGAGAGTTGGCTGGAGTGGTAGGGGAGATTGTCAGGTAACTTTGAATTATTGTAAGGGAGTTTGATGGCAGTGATAATGACGATATGTTAATCTCAAATTGTATATATAGAGGGGATAAGACGTTGTAAAATATGCTTGGAATAGATAGATTGAAGGTCAAATTCAGTAGAAAACGCTCCCTTCCCAAGTCTCTATACAACCTATTCTCAGACTCATATCTGCACGCTCCCTCACACTTGGGATACAAAAATCAATAAAGCAAGTCAATACTTCTTTCTGCTCTTATTACTGCCCACGACTCTAGCGGTTGGAAATTGGCGTGGAAAATTGGGAAAACTCTGCCAATCTGGCCACTTGATCCCAGTAAAAGAGTTTTTATGCGGGAGCGCCGAACTATTGAACCTTACTTCACAGTACCCATCAAAGGTTCCGGGCGTTAACTGAAGGTCTATGTACCTTGTCGTAGATCACCATTTGTCCCATCCCTCTCCACATTGATTCCCGATAATCTTACCATGCAATTTTTACCCCATTCAGACCTATGAAACGTAAAAATCTTCTATAGTGCAGAATGGCCTATGTAGTAACTTAGCTTGGTATTAATATAACGGTTTGAAAAGTGCGTTTAGGGTTATGTACTAGATTGGTGGACTGTTGGATGGCATTTCTTCATATTGGAAAATGCATAACAATGGTTTTATACACTTGCTCGTATTTATCGAACCCGAACCCGAGGTGGGCATGAGCCGGGCATTTGAGCCATAAGCGTCAAAAGAGCGCCACTAAGAAATAGTTTGAGATATCTGGGAGCCGCTAAGAAATAGGACTAAAATCCGAGATATCCGTAGAAAGATATTTTTAATGAGACCCCCACTAGGGAAATTCCTTTTCTTTCTCTTTCTTTACTTAAGCTTTTTTTTTGTTTTTTTGTGGTTTTGCAAACCAAGTACTTGCGCTTACTGTATTATTTAGCCTAGGTTTCACTGTCAAGAAGGTCTTTTAAACATGATTCATGAACTTAGAGATGTGGCTTGCATTAACGCTTATCTTTGGCGTCATGTTTTTGGGAACGGCACGTCTTCCCTTGGGCTAAATTCTGATAATGTCTACCGGTTGCACTGTAAGTATTGAGTTATTAATAATGAGTATATAGAAGGGGGGCAGGCTGAGGTGATAAAAGCTTAATTCCCTAGAAGGCTTGGAAATGTGATCGAGATAGTTAGAAATCAACTCTTACTCTGAATCAAATACCGGAATAGCATAAATAACCACTGTCATTCTCTTCTTTGGGTTAAGAGGGGGCGATGGAGGAGGTCGTCTGATACACATTTCGCCTAGCGCATCTTAACACGTGATAAGTGAATTGTTGAAATTCTACCAGTGGTGAACAAATTACCTGCCTAAGTTAGATTGAAACAAATTTGGAAATTGTCTGATTTGGTGTGGCCGAACGCTTATGTTTCCATTCACGACCAAGAAAGAGGAAGTTGATTCTCTTCTGATCACGTATGAATCGGTATGATGCTCTGCGGCACAGAGCACATCAATCTAAATTGCACTAAGCTCATATTTCCAGCGTTAATCCTTCGGAATGGTGGGGGCCAGTGCCGACCCTAAGCTCAAAATTAGTTTTTTTGCAAGGAAAAGTTTCATTTATCCGCACAGCTCTTCACATTGGGATGGCCGATGGATCACATTACAGAATAGGATGCAAATCTATACCATCTACGACGGGGTGAGGAGCAGGGCGTCCTGTACATCTTGCTTAACGAAAACTAGAGCAACGTTCCTTCGCCGTGGGCAGTTTAGTGGGCTTCACATTGTTGATACGGGGTCCCTTCCTGACGACCGTGCTGAGGCAAAGCTGGCTAAGGCTCTGAAACTTTCTTCTCAGAAGGATTTGGAATTAGGATCTGATCAGACTGATCTGAGCTTAATAGGCGCGGACGTTGTGCGGCAAAGCTTTTGACGTTAAGTCCGAGGCCGAAATCATGGTAAATAGACCCAAAAAGGGTATCTGCTGCTTCCAATTAGCCACAGGTGCTGTTCTCGGGCCACTTCTTCCTTTGTTTCGCGCCAGCGTTACTGCTTACTCACGGTTGGTTCCCAAATACGAGTAGCTCAACGGCGAGCGTACGGTAGCCGCTGTTGTAAGCACGGAGAATTTCCTAGCACATGACTCCGCATTAACAGAGACAGCACACCGGGCAGAATTGCCTAACGTGCCCATAGTGAAGTCACTTCTTTCCAATTTTATGCACATTTACTCGCAGTTCGATCGTAATATCTGCGTCTAACCCACCCTGGACTGGGATTTGGGGTTCGGCTCGGGGCCGTTGTTATCACCTTTGGGGATTAGTTTATGAGCGCCTTCGTAACTCAGGGACCTTTCTGATTGGCTCAGAGTGCGAAACGCAGGCTGTGATTAGTCGATCCTCCGACTCCCTGCTTTTCCCCCAGTCTGGTGTCGCCGCCGTAAACCTACATTTAGACGAGAGAGGGGGGGGGGTTAGACTTGTGTTATTAAGACTGTAAATTACAACACATGTATCAGCACTCATGCATCAAGCAAGTGTTAAGAAAAACATGCACATCGATCGAAACCACCAAAAATAATGCCTGATATTGCCCTTTCTACCTTTGTTTGGCCTTGTCCCTTCGAGAAAAACATTCTAGAGATTCGAGTATAATAATGTCCAGACCGGTTTTTGTGTGCGTTCCCGGAGCCTCACACTCACATCTTATCTATGAGCCGCTGAGAGCGGCTCTCTCTTACTACGGATATACCGCATATTCTCTTCCTTTGCCTTCGGTAGGTGGAAATCCACCAACTTACGACTTCACCGAAGATGTTCGCGCCATAAGAACTATTTGTACCGAGCTTTCAGACAGCGGCTACGATGTGATTCTGGTGATGCATTCGTATGGAGGTCTCCCAGGAGGTGAAGCTCTTCAAGGGCTGGGAAAGCGAGAAAGAGAGCAAAGGGGTCTTCGTGGAGGAGTCATCAGGCTGGTTTTTATTATGTCCTGTAAGTTACATAGAGATTATAATGAACTTTTAAGACTCTTACTGTTATCGGAAGACAAGTGTCTGAACTCCTCCTACTCGAGATTAGACCTTAGCTACCCCCTTTAATATTCCGGGCAGCTACTGATCTTAATATTTAGGGATGGCCGTTGAGGGTTTCCAAGGCAGTCCCAGAGGTGACGTCTCTGGCATGTTCCATTACATGCGTTGTAATCTACAGGTCAGTGAAATCGCCTTAATGGTTGGCATTAAGCCATATTGTGCTAGTAGAGTCTTTTACTATAGTAAAAGAAGGCTCGTGGTAGAATCCTACGGTTCAATCTTTCAACAATTATGCTTCTAGTCGATAAAGCGGTGTTTTAAATTTATTTGCAAGAAGTCTAATAGTGTCCCAGGCTGGCATTACAACCATCGATCCAGAAGCAGCACTTTCAGTCTTCTACAATGACCTGCCCAGAGCAGAGGCAGAATACTGGGCATCACAGCTACTGCCCCAAAGTATTGGCGTCTACTGGAGTAGAACGACCTATGCAGCCTGGCGCTACATCCCATCCACGTATGTATTGTGTGGACAAGATCAAAACGTTACATTACCCTACGGCGAGATGATTTTAAGAGCGGCTCAAGAGTCAAGGCCCAATATGATAGATAGAGTAGAGAGGTGTGAGCAAGGAGGCCATTGTATTATGTTGAGTCAAGTGGAATGGACAACGAATATGCTACGGAGGGCAGCCGGAGAGAACGTATAGGGAGATGATTTCTATAATACGCAAAGATACGTTCAGGAATCCCCGTTATGGTTTACGTATGCTGTTGTAATTTCAATTGCTATTTTCATGGACACGAGCCCCGACGGCCGGAAGTGTGGAGGAAAGCACTCATGCGGCGTAGGGAATGGCCAAGGCCCAGAACCTCGACAAGTCAACAATTACAACACAGCAGGCTATTTTCCATCTCTTCGCTTCAGGATATTCGTGATACGAGATTTATGTCATATTGAAAAGAAGATATAGTCAAATCTTATGAAGTAAGAGAGTTCCAAACTTCTAATGTCCCGCAAGCCCGAAAGCATCGGGTGACGGCCGACATCTATAATTAGTTGTCTCAGGAGTATGCAAAAGACTAACCCACCTAGTCAAACTGACAAACACAGTTCCAATCTCAAACACGATACAATCAAAGATATCAACTATGCAGTAGGGTTTAAAATGCATCTGGATTCATCCGTCGTTCTATCATGTTCGTCGAACTGCGTCTGCGTCTGCGCCTGCGTTTTTACCGACTTCCATCGACGATCTCGAAATCCGTCTGATTCGTTACCTCGTACCTTTCTAGCAACCTTTTCGTCAGTGCGCTTGAAGCGGTCCCAAAGCTCTGCGGCTCTGAGTGGCAGACTCCCCTCCGTCCGAATGCCTGCGGCGGGGAGACGAATACGTGCTCATCGTCGGAGAGGGGGGGCATGGACGTGGCGTGCCGTTATGTATGAGGTATGATTTGCGATGTGCGATGTGCTGGCGCCACAGCCACTTGGTGTACTATTATACTAGTATCAAACCGAAATAGCAGTAAAATCATACATTTTGGGACCGGCTCTTTGCTCTTCTTTTCTTTTTTAATGCAGCGGATGGGCATGGGGCAGGGGGCGGCTACACACCTGTCGAATAGGGTATTCGGAGAGAATAACCAAATGCTCGTGAGACCCTTATTTTAGACCATAGTCAGTCACAGTGTGGGTTCCTCCACAATTGGTAGCTGTATACGACCTCAAGACGCCTAGTAACACAAGATTGACGGAGAAGGCGTTCTGTCAGAACGTTATCGTTAAGCGTTCCACTATTTTGACAAGACGCTCCCTTCGTGCCAATTTCCGAGACCTGTCAGATTCAAAAGTACTGCTTACGGGTGCGGAGTTGCCGTACGGACTTCCTAAAATTTTTTATTTGATTTGAAATCTTTTCTCTTAATTCCAAATATCCGTTTCTATATGACAAACAAATGATTGACGAATGGCCTCTTCTAGAGTATCAAACAAAGCCTCCTTTCTGTCAACCAAGGACTCCTTTTACCCCTTTCCGCCCGCAGGCTTTTCCTGGACTTTTAGACACACCAAATCTACAACCCACCGAAGCCCTTGACTGGGAACCTAAAGTTCACAAGGTGGAATTCTACATTCCCACCAGCGCTCTTCAGCTCGACACTTTCTCGTCCCTTTCCGCTAGCCTTGAAGCTATCCCACCCTACCACGGCGACGAAGATCTTTGAATCACTGAAACTTACACCACTGGCGGCTCCAGTGCAACCCACAACGGCCTTGTAACTCTCGACTAGTTCGCGGAGGTCGGCCTCGCCGAGGGACGAGCCGGTGACGGTGACGACCTGGACCAGGGCGGCGTCGATGACCTCTTTAGGGGCGTAGGGAACGAATTGAATAAAGTAGACGGTAGGCTTGCTGCTTAAGATAGGGGTGAGATGCGACATCATCTCGGCGAAAACGGGCGTTGCTTGAAATGCACCTTGAGCTTCTGTGCTCTCCCAGCCTATTCGAGAAACGTGTTAGCAAAATTCTTCTTGACCGCCGATTACCACCACTCCTGGTTCATGTTTAACCATTATATTGTCCTCTTTGGAAACCCCTTACAATGTCACCCTGGAATTATGATCCTGTAGCCAAGAAAGGAAGGAGAAAGAGAGACAGACCAATCCGCAACTCCAGCATGTTCTCATTCTCAAAGTGGGGACCCCATCTCGTTCGGATATACCCATCCCGCTTCTTTAGAGTCTGCAGCATGGACTTCAAAGATTCTTTTCAGTCACTGCCGGCGGTAACTGGGAGGATGAGGCGTTCAGTGACCGACATGATTGGAACAGGTAGTTGGGAAGAGATTTCTTAGTGATTATTCCGAATAAAAAAGGTAAATGCGAGACACTAAGAAGGTCAGAAGTATTTTGAATTCAAAAAGAGAAGAGAAGAGAAGAGAAGAGAAGAGAAGCAAGGTGAGGTGAAGTGAAGCTTTAAGATCAATGTTGATGATTGATATCAATCCAAGAAGGGGGTTAAAGCCTTTCTATCTCCCATCATCATATGTAAATGCTCACACTGCTTAGACCTCGGGGTTTGATGTAACCGCATGGAAGAGAATAGAGCTTTGAGGGGATTTCCTACAACATCTACCAAACCTGCTATACGAACTCGCATAGCGAAATAGGAAGAGAGCTAAAGCTCTAAACTCACCAACCGTAGCATACTATACTACACCATGCCATACAGGAGGGTATTACCCATTCAGGGCGCCCACGAAATGTGAATGATCATCCATATCGATGTCTGTGCCCGGGCAGAGCTCCTCAAGAAACGAGCGTCTTCGCAGCCCTTCGTCTCAAGCAGGCCTTCCTAAGAGGTATGCATATCGCATCAGCGAAAGAGTCCCTCCTCATACTCGGGGTGGCAAGAGAGACTTTCGAAAGCGAGCCTTCGCATCGCAGTAATCCTCTAAGAGAGGGAGAGAGGGGGGGATTCCTAATTATATATCAAAGCTCTCGGACATACAATTAACCACCTGCCTCCCCAAAGAAAAGCCCACTTAATCCTATTCTCCCCTCGGCTTAATTTCAAGAGACAAAAGGAAAATGATAACAAGAACAAGAACAAAAACAAAAACAAAAACAAAAACAAAAACTCCTGCCGTCTCTAACCTAAACCCATATCTATTTCTGCATCGCGTAGAGAGAAAGGGGGGGGAATCAGCCCCTTCCTTCGATCCTCTTCCCAATTCCTTACAACTTCCTTAGAAAAGCTAAAATCTTTTAAAAAAAAAAACTAAATCCCTCGCTCTCTCGCTTCGCTCGCAACGCAAAGCAAAAAAAAATAAAACAAAACCAAAAACCCGACAAAAAGTTGTGAAACGAACCGAGATGTTTCCCCCCATCGGCCAATGTTTTCTTCATCTGACCTTTTCTCCTTGTATCCGTCTCGCACATGTCGTATCGTATCGCATCGCATCGCATCGCTAGTATGGGATATCCATCAATATGAAGGGATCCATCCAGTAGATGAACTACTCTTGCGAACTTAATAAACTACCTATTTCTATATTGATCTTCCTTTGTAAGAAAGCGGGACTTATTATAGGGGATTTTTGGCATAATATTTCATATAGCATCTTCGTAGGTTTCTTAGGTAGTATCTTCAGGTAGGTTTGTGTCTAATATCTAATATATCAATTTTTTCTTTCGAGATTTTGAAAATTTAATTTCCGTCAAGAAAGCTCCTCAAAACAAATTTCAATGAATATCATTCTTCTTGCATCATTCTATTCAGGGGAATCTATACCAAAAAAGTAACAGAGACCATAAATGTATTTAACAAGATCGAAGCCAAACCATCGCCGACACTAGCACCAACACCAACACCAAAGGTTGCAAACTTGAGAAAAACAATAAACAAGGAAAACGGATTTTTTAAAAAGAAAAAGGGAATAGAATCCAATCCTTTACAGACGCTATCCCCGTATACCAGTTTGTTGACATGCCCTTTTTCTTTCTGTTTTGTAAATTTCCCTTTTTGGATTTTAACCCAAGAAAAAAAAAGGGAAAATAAGAGAAAGAATGGGAAACCGGATATATATATATATATGTACAAACTCCAGGCCGTCTACCGTTTACTCGTCATCCACTAATTTTCCCTCATCCCACTTCTTCTTCGCCGCTTTGACCAATGCGTCCATGTCGCCGCTCGTCTCGCACATTCCCTTGAACATGGCGTCTTTCCCATCCTTCTTTAACAGCTCGTAGGGATGCCCGAATTCCACGACGGAGCCCTTGTCGAGAACCAGCACCTTGTCGTAGTCCACAATTGTCTGTAACCTGTGTGCAATTGTAATAATGGTGCTTTTCAACTCCCGTATGGTCTCTTGGATTTTGGAATCCGTTGCGTAGTCGATGGAGGCGGTAGCTTCGTCCATCATTAAGACCTTTGGGTTTTTGAGCATGGCGCGCGCTAGACAGAGTAGTTGACGTTGGCCTTGGGAGAGGTTGTTGCCGGATTCGGTAACGGGGGCAGAGAGATTGAGGAAGATATTTTTGTTGGTAATAGGGGTGGAAGTTCCAGTCGGTGATGAAGGGCCGGCGGCTAGGTTAGCTGTTCCTGGCCGTGAAGATTGTGCTGGTGTGGACGGGTTCGTAGGTGATAGAGGGGAGCCGATAAGTTGAACTCTTCGCAATGCTGTGAAGATGTCTTCATCTGTGAAAAGACTGAATGGATCGAGGTTGCTTCGAATGGTACCAGTAAAGAGTGTGGGGTCCTGAGGAACAATAGTGATTGACTCTCGAAGGTCTTGGAGGCCAATGAGACCAATATCAACATCATCAATCAAGATTTTGCCTCCGTCGGCTTCGAGGCCTCTGAATAATGCCAGAGCCAGGGAGCTCTTGCCAGCGCCAGTTCGACCAACAATTCCGACCTTTTCTAAAGGATTAATCCTGAAAGTTACATTTCTCAAGACCGGTTCAAGATCGGGCCGGTATCGTGTAGTGTAGTCAATAAACTCCACGGATCCTTGGCTTGGCCAGTTTGCAGCAGGCCGTGTATCTTCAATTAAGGCCGGAGCCTCCTGCTCTACGTCAAGATATTCCTTGATACGCTCAACCGAATTCATATTCTGCTCATTAATAGCATATAAACGCACTAGCCAAAGAACATTCTCTGTGAAACTGATAGCGTAGCTCAAGGAAAGACCGGCAGATCCTGCATCAATGGTTCCAATGCTGAAAATGACAAATGCACCAGCGAAGAAAGCAACTAGATCACCAATTACGTCAATTCTGAAGGCTAGCCATCTGTTAGCGGCCCATAGGTAGATGAAAGGTCGGCTGTGGGTATTAATTCTATTCATATTGTCCCGAATGAATCGTCTCTCGTCACTATATGCGCGAATAGTGGTAATGCCGCTGAGAGTCTCTCCAAATTGTTGAAACAGCGGACTTCTTTGAACAGCCTCCAGCCTCTTCAGATCTCGGGAGGATCTGAGGTAGAACTTCCCGACGAAGAAATACAAGGTACTGATAAATATGCCCGCGACTAAGAAGCCAGGAGTGATGGCCGAGATTAAGGCTATCGTCACTACGATAGCAAGAGCACATGACATAACGCCGACGGCAATTGGTGCCACTTCCTGGTCAACTGCTTCCAGATCTTTGCTGAATCGATTCATGATCTGCCCAAGAGGTGTGACATCGAAGAATTTGAACTTTGCACGGGTGATAGATTTCATTAAGTGTTGGTGGATTTTCCAACTGGCTGTCAAGGACCCAAAGAATAACCAGAAATCTCTGAAGAGTGCCACAAGCATGCAAGCAACACCGATCAGAGCATATACCGCAAGGTAATACGACACATCAACGTCTGGCGCGACCTGTGCAAGGAGAGAAGTCCTTTTCGGGTTGAAATAAGGCTGGAGGTGAGAGAGCTTGGATCCGGCTACCTGGATGGTGGAAATTGAATTGCCGATTAAGGCATTTGCCGAGAAACCATGATTTGCGTGTATACTTTCGGTGTTGTACTGGTTTGCCCACTGCCTAATCCAGATATTGGCCGCAAGGGCCCCGATCTGCTGGACGCCAAATACTAATACTGCAATAAGCCAGAACCACCTAATCGGTTAGTAAAATAGTAGAATGATTTGGCAATGTGACAACATACCATGGCCCCATGGACTTTAGATAAAGATAAAGAACAGTCCATTTAACCCCGCCTTCAGCTTTGGTTTCGCTCATTGCATCCTTCTGAGGTTCATTGTGAACGCTCTTGACCTTCTTCAAATTGTTATTCCCATTTCCATTTTCTTCGCCGACAAGAGTGTCTCCGCTTTCCTCACCAACACTCGAGGGAACTCGAGATGGCATTCTCGAGGCGGTAGTAGATCCAGGCCGTGACTTATTGATATCCTCACCAAGCTTTCCTGACGTAATAACCTCCTCGGCAGATCCTTGGAATTCAATTCTTCCATTATCGAGCACCACGACGTGTCGAGATTGAGGTACGCAAAGCGCCAGGTTATGAGTTACCAAAATACAAGTTCTCCCGTTCATGAGCGGTCCGCGAATGCAGTTGTCGAAAATCCATTTTGCTGTGTGCGAATCAACCGCGCTCAAGCAGTCATCCAAAAGGACATGCTTCGAGTTTGAATACAGCGCTCTTGCCAGTGAAATACGCTGCTTTTGTCCTCCAGATAGAGTAATACCCTTCTCGCCCACCAGGGTCTGATCTCCAGCATCTAATATTTCAAGATCGCGCTCTAACGCACAAGCCACGATAACATCCTTATATCTCTTCTCATCAAGAGGTGCTGCAAATAAAATATTTTCCTTAATGTTTGCATTAACAAGCCAGGCCTGTTGAGCACAATAGGCCACGCTCTCCGTAAGATCAGTCTCCGGATCTGGGTGCACGTCCTCACGGCTGTAGCCTCCTGGTAAGAATACTTTACCCTTAATGAGGGTCATCTCGCCCAGGAGGGCCATTAATAAAGATGTCTTTCCAGAACCTGTAGGTCCGGCAACGATATTGAGCTTTCCAATCTCAAATTTGATGTCTATATCCATGAGGCGAAAAGCCGATGATATCTCATCTCCTGGCGCTTCCTTTCCACCCCACGAGAAAGTAGCTTCCTTAAATCCAATAAATTTATTCCCGTTCTCGTCTAGATTGTCATGGCTAAGCTGCTGATACTTCTCCGTTTCTTCTTCGTTCAAGAATTCTTCCACGCGGTCGATTGAGACTTTGGATTCTTGCACGTGAGCAATCATATCACCAAGTTGATCGAGAGGAACTCTAAGGATGCTGAAAATCGATATCGCTGTAAACGCAATAGAAGGATACAGTGGCTTCTTTTCAACCAAGGTGTAAACTAGGAATGAGAAGAAGGTAATGACGACAGGGACGGTATTCCAGACAGCGACTGCAAAAGCCCAAAGAATATATTTAGACCTCAATGCCTTCAACTCTGCGGAACGTTTTTCATCCACAATTTCGTTAAATCGATGTTCCCATGCGAAGAATTTTATAATTCGAATGTTCTGTAGAACCTCATTTGTAGTATGAATACGCTTGTCAGTCGCTGCCATGATCTTTTTCTGGAACCTTCCGAATCCTCTGGCAAAGGTGACATTGATTGGGAGGAGAATAACCATGACTACAAGTCCAGGGATACTGCTATAGCCAAGAATTTGGTAAAGCAGGTAGACGGCGAGAACAAGTTGAGTAGGAGCCGCAGCAAGGAGGAAATGAAGGTAAGCGGTGATCTCGCTGACTTTAAATGAGTCTACGGACATCAAATTGATGATTGTGCCGACATTGACTTGTTCATCGGCGCCTTTGGAGGCAGGACTGCTTTCTCCTACAACAGCTGTGGGATCTGAATCGGGCTTTTTGGCTTCCTCCTTTTTCCTGCTTAGTCCCAATAGTCTCTTCCACATACTAGGTTTAGCAGCATCTTTCTGGTCCTGTTTATCGCCAAGGACGGTGTCCCCTCCAGCAGCCGCCTTGCGTCGTAGAGCTTTAGCGTAAATCTCTCCAATTATGATAGCTCGCAGCCGTATGCAGATTTTACGGCCAATCCAAAGCGCTTGTCCATCCGCAAAAGATCGAAGAATGTCGGTGAATGAAAGCAGGATCACATATAGCCAAATGACATTTCGAGGTGCGGTACCCGGATCTTCGATGTATTCCAGAATGGCCTTTAACAAGAGGGTCGGGGCAAAAGTGAAAAAGCCAGAAAAAACTGCAAAACAGCATTGGATTATGAGACTGCCCTTGAAGTAACGCATGAGATGCCATGTCAATGCGGTCGTCTTTTTCAAGTGTCGATAGTCCGCGAGAATTGCAGCAGCCTTATCCCTTGGGATCAAATTCCAAACATCTGGAAGCTCAAAAGTCTTCTTGTAGCCTTGCCAGACAATAGCATCGACCCATCCAAATGTGCCGAGTGAGAACAGACTGGCGAGAGGCTCTCTTGACGGTTCGATATCGTTCTCCCATTCTAGCAACACAGCCTTATTACCCTTCCGAGTAGTCAATGCAATGCCAAACAAAAGGGTGATCAGGGAGAATTCTGATATGGTCAGAGCCTGCGCGAGCCCGGAACGTGGATGAATCAGCGTAGAGCGAAATATGACAATGTTGAAAGTCCACATGAATCCGTATAACATGGCTGTGTGATTCCATACCCCAGGTATCCTCCACCTAGTGCGGGATAATGCTAATCTGGAGCTTGCCAACATCAGAACGTATGCCCAAGTTGTCAATCCTGCTATCGCCGACAAAGTTCCATTGGGTCCGTAGACATGTAGGATGAGCGCCACCGCATTGATTGCCACCAATGCTGCAATTGCAAAAAGCTCAATCACCAACATTGTATATTGACCCCTGGGGCTATCAATTGCGGCAACAGACCCTTTCGTAGTTGTTTTTGCCAGCATCAATCGGCCTCCATCCATAGTCAACCCTTCATCCTCTGCTTCGTCCCCATCCTCATCCTCGACCACGGGTCCCTCCTGATCCGCAGGTATTCGAAAAGTCCCATTGGTCGCGGGCTTATATACGCCTCGTTTTAATTTGACATTCCGTTGGATAATATTTGATATGAGGAGGAGAAACGAGGCGCCGATTACGATTAGAGGAAAAAGCACTTTTAGGAAACTGCAGCGGGGCGGGATTAGCCATCTGGAGAACCATTCGAAATTTAGGATTTTCGATATTCGACTTACTCTCTCTGCACGCAATTCGTGATATCATCCACCCGCCATACGGGGGGTGGGCAATCGCCCAACATTTTTTTCATTCTTCGCACGGCGCGTTTACCGCAGGCGGGGTTAACGATGAGAAAAAGGCGAAGAAGAAGGTGGGATATGGTGCTGCGCGAGCCTGGGCCTCAGGCCTGGGATCTGGGGCCGTCAGTTCAACTCCCGAAACAGAGATAGAAGAAAAGTAAAGTATTACAATGGATGAAATGGGTGCCGAGGAAGAAAGTCAGAAGAAGAAATACGGACGGCTAAAATAGAAGTGCAGAGTGTCAATGTCAAATGTTGCAGAGAGTTGATCGATCTTCTGGGAACTAACCAGTCCACGCAAATTAAAAATCGGTTCTCTCGGCGCGGAAAGAGCCAGAGTCAGAGCCGGATCCAGAGCAAGAGCGACCGAGTGCGAAGGGAGAAGCGGAGACCGTAGACCAAGAAGAGAAAGAGCCCAGAGACAAGAGAAAGAGCTACCACGAAGCTTCGAGGAGCTATGACGAACGCAGCCAACCGCAACCGCAACGGCACAGGCACCACCGCCGAAGCGACCAACCCCACTTCTAGTAAACAATTTAGATTTTTATATCTTCGCCGTCATCAGGCCCACCCGGATCACAACGCTGATAATAGGGACGGGTCGGAGAAGCGCACAGTCAAGCCAATTTATGCGAGACCTGGTCCGAACTGGTAGCATTGAAAAGGGTCAAGGACACCTGCCACACACGCACACATAGATATAAAAAAGACTGGGCGAGAAGAGTCATCAAAAACCGAGACTGGGCGACAAAGAAACAAGAAGGACGCGGGTGCATGCAAATTTAACTCGGCATCACGTACAGCACGGGCATGGGCACTGTCCAAGGCGTTATCTCTCCCTCTGGACAGTCACAATCTTGGAATCTGACTCGACTTGAACCCAGCCCTCCATTATCAGCTTTCTCCATGAAGTTTTCCCCCCATCCCCACCCAAACGGTGTTCTGCCGCATATCAGTTTCCTCAACCGTTCACCCTGGTCGAGGCGTGTTTTAGCACCGTGTGGAAAGCGATCCAAATCCCCCTTCCCCGCAGCCACAATACAATTTATTCTGTCCCTAAGATAGATAAATATCTACAGGTATCCCGCCCTAGTACCTGTTCGAAAAACTTATGCTGCTCAATATAAAGTACTATGCCGTGCACACACCACCTCATCTGCGGATTACAGTAAGTGGCACACACCGCTCATGCGCCGCGGAACAACGTGTGCCCGAGGCCATTTCCTCCTATGGCGAGCCATTCGCCCCACGCCCGCTTTAACGACGTTGGAAAAAAGACAGCTTGAGCCTAACCCGGGTGGTACATGCACATGCACATGGCAAGCGGTGGAGAACAGCATTCTAATGCATGTTTCGAGGGTGGAACGACGCCGGAAGAGTCATATTTCAACGTCTCTAGTTCTACTCGGCCGAGAAACTTTGAAATGAGTGTCGATAACGTCGGTGAGAAGGCGAGATGGATGGATTTTTTTTTTGCCCCCAGTTAAAAAATTTGCATGTGCCGTGGATATCCGCATTGCAAGAATTGTGATTGTATAATTTGATATGGCACTAGTTTGTAAGTTTAGTCTAACGAGAAGACGATTGTGCTACTATACCGCCCCACGCCGGCGTTGAAGAATTCGAGACAGAACGGCATCAACAGCTACACAAAACGCTTATCGACGCCGTGGATCAGCTCGACTTTGGTCGTGTGGCGGGTCTTTGAAGAACCCAGAAGCCTGGTTACAATTTCTCCTGTACACATAGGGGAACATTTAGGGGTTTCAAATGCAAAACTTTGGAGTAAAGAGCAGGTTTTGATGGCAGTACAATGCATTCGAGGCTGAGAGCACTTTGGAAATCTTAACGATGGACCCACTGCCTACATTTAAATATAAATTTCCATTGATTTCCACTTTTGCACCCAGCCTCCCCAATGCTTGCTTATGCCAATAGTATTACACAGATCGGTCTTTTTTGGTCCCGTCTCAAAACATCCCGGAGACTACCTCTCACAATGCTTTCACATATATATCCATCCCCTTTTCTCTGCTATCTGTTCTTTGCTTTTCTTTCCGATTACAGACTTATTTTTGTGTAGCCAGAACGCACCCAATATGAAGCAAGGAAAGATGACAAAAGGACTCGGGCTAGAGAAAGCCGAGAAAATTATCCCATAATCATTCCCTTCATGCCACCAGCGCCAAGATCACCCTCTTTCGCCGCAATCTCGAAATAGCCGTAGATAATGCTGTGGTGTGTTAGTTTTCTGTTTCGAGTTAAAAGGGGGGGGTTAATAAACTTACGTCACAGCCAACAAGATACCAGTACCGGATCCCAAGGCACCAAGCAAATCGCTAGCAACAGAGAGAGCTCCAATACAAGCGCCACCAAAGGCAGCAGCAGTAGGAATGATACGCTTCAATTCCTTGTACATGCTCTGTTCTCGGTGACCAGCCATGACAAGACCTTGGTCCTTGAGTTGCTTGGCAACGTCCCTGGGGCTGGAGCCTGAAACTTCAATCCATGTCTTAGAGAAAACGGCACACGCAACGAGCATGTAGACAATGTAAACGGCGGTGTGAATTGGGTCCAGAAGTGCATCAGTGAAGTTCAATGGGGGGGACATGTAGTATGCGAGACCAGAAGTAGCGAAGAGCTGAGCTGAGCCTTCCTTGGGCTCCCAGGTGCCGATGAGTTGGACAAGGAGGTTCTCAGAGAAACGAGAGTAGAGCATTTGGCTGATAAGGAAGACATTGGAGGAGAGAGCTCCCTGTAACATGATTGGCATGTTGGAGGTATAGAAAAGGCGAACTGGGTATGATCCACGAGCACCGCGTTGGCGAGAAGACTTGACTGGAATCTCGACACGGAAACCTTGGAGGTAGATGACGGCGGCGAAGACAACAAGGGTTGCAAGAAGGTTCATGATGTTGGGGAGATTTTGTCTATAGAAAGCCTCTTGGAGCGCACGTTGCTTGTTTGGCCAGGTAAGGAGCAAGTGGAAAAGCGCAATGACCGCACCTTCGAATTCCGGTCCACGGCCGGTGTTAATAGTCGTTGGAGAGAAGGCCTTCCAGACGATGGACTCGCAGATGTTGGTCGCGATGAAAAGGGAAATACCACTTCCAAGACCATATCCCTTTTGAAGAAGCTCATCAAGGAGAATGACAATCAAGCCAGCAACAACCAATTGGAGGATCAGAAGAAAGACGACACCAGCACCAAGATCAGATGGTTGACCATAGAGACCTGTGAAAACATAGACAGTAGCCTGGCCCATGGACAAGATGATGGCAAAGAGCTTCTGCGCAGTTTGGTAGAGCTCGCGATCAGATTTCAGGTCAAGGTTAACATCGATCAGGTGTGTGCCAGCGAGGAGCTGGAAAACCATTCCTGAGGAGATGATTGGTGTAATACCCAATTCCATCAGAGTTCCTCTGTTACTCGCCAACATCATTCGCAGCCAGTATAGAGGGTCGGAGGTATCTGAAGACACGATGCCATATAATGGCATTTGGCTCATGACCAAGAAGATCAATAACGTCAAGCCAGTCCACATCAATTTTTGGTTGAAGGGTACCTTCGTCTCTGGTTGCTGAACCTCAGGGAGGATCGGCGAGAAGGGTTTGATGAGGTCGAGGAATCGAACTATATGCAGATAAGACGCGCATAGTCAGTAAAGAATGTTCTTCTCACAAGCAATCGCTGGTGCTGCAAATGTGTATAGGTGGTTGAAGAGATTGAACTTACGGCCACTCATCTTGGCGGTAGTGTCTCTGAAAACCTCACAGACGTGGAAAAATGGGAAATATAATTAAGGAGCGACAATTAAAAAGCGCACGTCAAGTCCGCTTTATGTTCGCAGAATACTCGCGTGATGATGTGTCCGAAAAGAAATATTTCGAACAGATCTCCTAGAAGTGTTGGAGCTTCGCTTTCGCTTGTAAATTTGGGCTGGGCCGAAGTATGCGATGTGGCCTCTGACTAAGGAGGCACGTGATTCAATTAAGGTCAAGGCTAGTGACCCCTGAACCTTTTTCGTGACGTCGAGAGCCCCTGAATATCAGACGAAGCTACAAGTCAGAACTGTCATCTAGAATGCAATGCAAATTTAGTAAGGACAGTATTGAAATTTGGGCAGCATTGATTGATATGACTTTATAAGCTAGAGTTTGGCTTTTCTCTGTAGGGGCATTCTAGACCTGTGTTTGAGTAAATAAATAACTCCCTCGATGCTGGGGCAAGAAACAGTGGGATTTTTCATAATATATTATAAACCGCAAATTGGTCTACATCAGCCCACCGGATTTATAGAAAATTTCCAGTCCAGATAGCGTTTTATTCGTAACTCATGACATCGTCATCAACTTTCAAGCCCCGAGATCATAATAAACGCACTTGCCTGTCCTAAAATTATAAACAAATGCATTCCTCGTAATGTCTTTGTTTTGTTTTGCTAAGGTATCCATCAACTCATGTACTTCCCCAAGATACCTCCTCTCAGCCGCCGGGACGGAGTGCGCAACCATCCGCCAGCTCTCCGGATCACTCAATCTGGTTCCGCGAATCATTTCTAAGACTTGATCTGTCGTCTCTATTGCTGCTATTGGGCCATCCATAAACTCCTGCACAAGTGAAGCTGCTCGAACTTGGGCCTGCTCAATGATATTGCGACGGTTGGATTTCTTACTCTTGGTTCCGGCAACAAGAACTCGGACGTCTTGCTCACGGTCAACGGCAATTGATGACGATTCGGCCTGATTTGGAAGTCGTTGGAATTTGGCTCGATTATGAATTCCGTTTCTTTGATCTCGTTCACGAAGCTCGGCCTTTAACCATGCTAGGAGCTGTGTCGACGGAATATCCGCATCTGCAACCTCCTTTCGATCCATACTCTTGACTTTCACTATGGAGTCCTGCTTGATGGTCACGATCCACGAGTGTTGGTCATCACGGTACTTTAACAGCAAGTCTTCAGGGGACCGCGAATCTTGTGCTAACTCAGCGCTTATTTCGTTTCTCCAAAGGAGCTGGGTGATTTCGACACCAGTACTCCGCAGAATTTCCGCATCGTGGCTAGCAACAAGCACATCGCACTAAGAAAAGCTGTTAATTGGGATTCCAACATATGGTAAAGGATTCTTTACTCTCTTAGTGCTCCAAATGCCTTGTGGTTCGTCTTCTGGCTTTTTCAAAAATCCTTTTGTACTTGCTTTAGGAAGGCGTGCCATTTTCTCCCATGCCAAATTGAACCCAACGGCGTGTCTTCCTTCTGAATGGCTACCTGTTTTGTGTCGATGTTCTCGGATCAAAGAATCGTAGCGTCCCCCAGCGGCAAATACATCTCGAACCTTTCGATCAAACAAACAAGAGAATATTATTCCTCCTTTGCAAAACTTTTCGTTCAGGCTCCCAAGAGGAGTAACATATATTTTACTGCCGACACCAAAGCGTTTTGTATATTCTATAACGTCTCGCAGATGAGCAATAGCTGACGAACCTCGTTCAAACATGCCTGTACCCTCAAATAGAGTCTTGAGCTTTTGGAATGCTTTATTCGGTGTATCTAACGGTGTCAGCGTATGGAAGGCTTAAACTGAGAATTTTGAGGATACATGCCTCTAAAGTCAAATCTCTGCAAATCGTCTACACTGGTTGCAGATACCCCAATAAGTGGCGACCGAAGTTCGGTTTTTATCTTCTGCCAAGTCCATGATTGGATATTGAGCTTGCTAAGGGTGTCTGCTACCGCTTGGCGTATACTTGCGTCTATCCTACAGAAATCAAACACGAGGTTAAGTAAATCAGAGTGATTAACATGGAAGCACATCTGCGTAGCAGCTAGCACTGGGAAGCTTGCGATTATTTCATCCAATACTTTAATAATTTCTGCCTCCTTTAAAGCCAGATCCAGAGTGTCAGCTGAAACTATATCAAAGTCAACTTCTCCAAAAGTCTGTGGTTGGCCTCCCGACTCTCGATCTCGAAAAACTCGACCGAATGCGAAAGATCGTTGTACAGGCGAGTCTTGCTTTGCTATGGATCTAGCATGAGGTAGAGTGAGATCGTATGGCAATTGCAGTAACGTGCCTCTCTCATCTAGTAATTGCACCGCATTTGGGCCATAGTGGGTAGAACGAGGAAAGAGAATAGTTCTATGTGTCTCTATAGCTCCATGATTCCGAAATATTGAAATCAGTTTTTGCTTCACGATACCCTGAAGCAAGAGGTCGTTGGCAGTGGGATTCATTCCACCAAGCTCCCAAGCATAATCTTGCGCTGGCTTGTTAGGAATTGAGAACAAAGCTTTCATCGTCTTATCATAATACGGAGACTCGGAATCAGTGAGGCCAGCCAATGCCTGGCGAATTATTTCACTTTCCATCTGCATAGGAAGTTTCCCACTTTTAAGCAGCTCTGAGCTTGACGGGCGGCCCTTAGGACTATGACTGAGTAGGGACAAAATGATATCTGTTTGGATCGGCTTCTCCAAAGTTTTGAATTCTGGTGGAAGGATTGGTTGCTTCTGCCGAAGACCTTCACCAACCTGGGCCCGATCCATGCCCATAATGAGCGGCCGAAAACACATTTCGAAGAAAATAATGCCGAGAGAATACATGTCTACCTTGCTCGTATAAGTTCCTCCAACAGATGACCTAACCTCAGGTGCAACGTAGAACGCTGTTCCAATACTTCTAGTCATATCCCCACTCATGTGAATCGTAGCAGAAGACTTGTCGGTGACAGTGTATTGCCCACTTGTTGCGAGTCCGAAATCACCGATTTTGACATTTGAGGCTGCATCGATGAAGATGTTCTCGGGCTTAAGATCACGATGTACAACATTCAGGCCATGAATGTGGGCGAGTCCTTCAAGTATTTGTCGAAATAGTCGCCATATTTCCTCGTTATCCTTATTTAGACCCCGTTTGATCAAATCACGGAGTGTTTGTTTCTCGCAGTATTCCATTGAAATATAAAGGACCGTTTTAAAAGGCCGCTGGAATCGAGAGTTTGATCTGCTTCGCTTCAACACCTGAAGAGGATTATTAGCTAATTTTATACTGTAGAATATGATTTTCATCGGAATTGGCAGTCATGGAGGATAATTGAAAAATTCTCCGTATAACTGACTGAGATCTACTCCTAAGTCACTTGAGACAAACTTACGAGATTATGTCGTTGGTTTCCTCTTTGGTCTTCCGGGTTTGTTGATATTTCATCTTCCTCACAATCTTCGTCTTCGTCGTTGTCCGACCCATCATCATAACCAAACTCGATTTGTGGGAATCCACTGGATGACATGAAATCTAAGCCACCTGTGCTGACACCGAATTCAAAATTCGGGACAGCTCCTGGAGACATCTCACTGACAGAGTATTCAGTGGTCGGGGCTTCTGTAGTTGAAGTATCTTCATCCATCTCAGAGACATCCGTGATTTCTTCAGTCCAAGTATTGTAGTACCCTAATTCATATTAGATTCGCAGTTGTTTTGTATCTGGAATAATTATTGCTAAAGAGCATATTATGCAAAACAGGATGGCAAGAAAGGCCAAAAATTTATTTGTATCCTCCAGTGATAAAGAGAAGCGAATGAAATGCTTATGGGAAGAAGGTATTGAAATGCTTACTTACGAACAACTGACGGATGACTCAACTGAGATAGGAGGCGGACCTCTTTCAAAACTTCGGTCAGTGAAGCGGAAGATTTCTGGGTTATCTTCTTGATAGCATAAATCTGCCCATCCAGCTTCTTCCTTGCCTTAACTACCTCACCAAAGCCACCTTTACCAAGGCGGCCCTCTTCCACAAAATCCTCTCGGTACCTTGATCTTGAAAAGGGTCCACCAGTATTCATAGAGTCGTGTCTCTGTCTACGCGCCGTGTTGAAAATTAGGGAGGAAGATACGGAGCCTAATCTTGATGGCGCTGCAGAGCCGTCATCTTCCAATACTGGTGCATCAGTTGCCAGAAACTCTGACGGGCCTAGTTCAACAGCACGGGGTCGTTTCTTGGGGTCTGCTTTAAATAACCTAAGGACAAGCTCGTTTAACGAATCAGAAAGAAACAAGGAATCTGCCAGGGCCATTGGTGAAGAGTATCTCTGAATGACGGCCAATCCGAATATCATTTGAAGAAACAGAATGCCAAAGTCCCAGATATCTGTCTTTTGTGTGTATTGAGGATGAGTGGTATTTGCAATTTCGGGTGGAAGCCAGTATGCTGATTTAGCTAACGATATAGTATCAGTTGGCTGCCTTTTTCCACTAAGGGATTGTAGTTTTTTTTGATAGCCTGCATCAGCGAGCTTTGGCCTAATTTCTCCATTGGACTCCCTGACAAGAAGTACATTTCCTGCATGGATATCTTCATGAACAACCCCTTTCTCATGGAGAAAACGTAATGCATCAAGCAATTCGATTGTCCATGAACGGACTTTCTCGACGCCTAACCACCCTGCAATTTCAAGGAACTCTTGAAGCGATCCCTTCTCTGCGAATTCGCTCAATACACTCACGGTCCAACCAAAATCAGATTCTGCATCCTCATCAATAGTTTTATGGACCTTGAAATCAAGAATCTTCAAGATGTTTGGATGTCTTATTGTTTTGAGCAATTTGAGCTCATTCTCGATCATTTGCAGTTGCCCTTTAAGCATACTCTCTTTGACATTAGTGCTTAGATCAGTTTGCTTTAGCACAAGAGTCGGAATGTCTTCTGATCCCTGGGGAACGATGGGTCGGACGGTAAAGCATTTTGATACAGGCCCTCGACGTATACATACCTTGCCTGCAACAACCTGAAAGAGTGCTGGATTGTTATTGATATCTAGCAGGCTAATGGGCTGTTCGAAAGCCAATATCTCGTGCTGTGCATGGCCACTCAAGCCTGTATCCATTGAGCTTTGGTTGATTATTTCTGTAGCCGGGCGGTTTTTCCTCTTGGACTCTTTGGCTCTCTCTTTCCGGCGTTTCAGCTCGTCTTGAACCAATGATTCTTGCATACGTTCTTCTTCCAAGCTTTCAAGCTGTTGTTTTTTTTCTTCCGCTTTCTTCAACTCCTCAGCAAGTTTTGCAGCAGCAACTTCGTGAGCTACACGCTCCTCAACCAAACTAGGCAATTCTTTCCCAGCAGCTTTTGCTTGTGCAGCATCCTCCAAGATGTCTAGGCAGGCGTTGACAATCTCCATAATCATGGCCTGCTCTTCTGCCACCAGCTCCTTGGGCTTGGTTTCAATAACCTTTTGTATCTTGAACCGTGTTCCATCTCGTAATCCATCGTCGCTTTTGATACTTAACAAGGGTTCAGTTTTGGGATAGGTAGCGGTAAGAGTCACACCGAGAGTTACAGCGATCTCTTCGTCGGAGGATTTAATACGAATTTCGAAGGAAGGTTCGGCTTTCTAGATAATGCGTTAGAGTATGGCATTAGGGCAGCTTTTGCGACATATATCCTACTTTCCAAGCACCATGAGCAGACTCTATGGTGCGAAAGTCTTCACCGTAGATGGAAGCTAAGGCAATAAGTTCATCCTCCTGTATCTCCTCATACTGAGACTTTGGCCCCGGTGACACAGGGACAGATTCATTTGTTTTAATTGGTTTCAGCTCAGGAAATTTGGATGAAGGGGTAAGTTTTTGCTGTGGTTTCTTTCCCCAAGGGCTTTTTGGTGGCATGATGATATCTCTGCGACTGAACGGATCGGAGACTCAGAAGAAGATGTCAAATAGAACACGCAGCAGAAGCTGCGCGTCTTTACACGCTTAGGAAATACATTTCCTAGTGGAAGTGTGAATCGTAATAGTTAAGGTATTCTGAAGTAAGTCACCAACGTCGAGGTTTCATTTGAGTTGCTCTTCAGCCACCCCTCCATGCAAGGCTACGCTAAACTACTTTTGGAGTCACGAGGTTGGAAAAACCTTAAGCAGAACCCCCATTTTTTTTTTTGAGTCACTCCCAAAATTGAGGGAGGAGCAACAACATCTGTCTGAACAACTTTTCGATTTTAAATCATTTGGTTTGTATTCGGCTGTGATTTGGCCCGTCGATTGCCTCCAATGGCTCTCCGAATATCGTCAACTTCCACTTTCACACGTCTAGTCAGACCCTCAATCGGTCAGCCATCCGTTAGCGGTACAAGACAATACTCTGCCCCCATAGATAATATTATTCCGACAGCGAAGCAAAAGTATGTGCCCACAAGTGGCACATATCCAAAGGGATTTCTGGTCTCCGGGACACACGTCGGTGTGAAGCCTACCAACAAAAGCACACCTGATTTAGCATTCCTTGCTTCAGAAACGCCATGTGCTGCTGCCGCCGTCTTCACCAAAAATAAATTTCAGGCAGCCCCTGTGACCGTAAGTAGGAATATGTTAAAGAGGAGGAATAATAGTGGCATTCGGTCTGTCATTGTCAATTCGGGATGTGCCAATGCTGTGACTGGGAAAGGTGGCATGGAAGATGCTGAGAAAATGGGCTCAGAGGCGGACAGGTGCTTCGACCAACCCAGCGATGGTATGGGTGGAAGCACAATAGTCATGAGCACTGGTGTGATTGGTCAAAGGTTTGAATCCCGAGATTGTCTGCATCATGGGCTCTTGCTAACTCCTGTCCTAGATTGCCAATTCAAAAAATCCTACGTGGGATACCATCTGGCTATGGCGCACTAGGAAGCTCACACGACCATTGGCTAGCTGCGGCAAGAGCGATCTGTACTACAGATACCTTCCCGAAATTAATATCTCGAACGTTTACACTCCCTTCCTCTCCTTCGGTGGAATATAGAATTGCTGGAATGACAAAAGGCGCTGGAATGATACATCCAAACATGGCTACACTATTAGGAATGATTGCTACCGATGCTCCAATAGCACCCAGCCTTCTTCCGGCTCTTTTGACCAATGCTGTCAATAAGTCCTTCAATAGCATCTCCATTGATGGAGATACCTCTACAAACGACACTGTAGCAGTTCTGGCCAACGGTGCGGCTGGTGGGAAGGAAATCACATCTGAATCCTCAGAAGATTATGTAATATTTCAAGAGGCGCTATCATCTTTTGCCACAGATCTGGCAAAACTCGTCGTGCGAGACGGTGAAGGAGCTACCAAGTTCGTTACAATTCGGGTTACTGAATCACCATCTGAGTTTGGGGCTCGGAAGATTGCAAGTACAATCGCAAGATCGCCTCTGGTCAAGACTGCATTATACGGAAAAGATGCTAACTGGGGCCGTATTCTATGTGCCACGGGCTATTCCCAAATATCTGAGCCGGGTCAACCAATTAATGACGTACCAGAGATTATTCCAGAGAAGACAAGCGTCTCGTTCATTCCTACCGACGGATCGCCTGAGCTTAAGTTGCTGGTGAATGGAGAGCCCGAAGCTGTAGATGAGATTCGCGCGGCTGAGATTCTAGAACATGAAGATTTGGAAATCTTGGTTAGGTTAGGGGGCGGTAAAGAAGAAGCAGTCTATTGGACTTGCGATTACAGGTGAGTTTGGGCTTATTCACAGCCCATATATCGGTACTAATATACTTATAGCCACGAGTACATCACAATAAATGGGGACTACCGAACATGATATAGTTCAATTCAAAACAGGCGTTCATAGATGAGTAACAAGCACAAGATCAAATAGAAGTAATATATTATTTCATTTTTCAAATGGCCTGCAAGCTTTCATTTATTTATTTATTCTTTTATTGAGCCTCACATATTTTATAATATAATGACGGCATTATATGAGTTCGAGACTCCTGGGCAGAGATAAAAGCGCCCCGGAGGATAGAAATCATTACTATCCAAGAGGACTGGATTACAGCAGAGAGGTAGTTCAAGCTTGTAAGTCTCAAATAAATTGGAAACATTACGGCTAAACAATGCTTCAAGCTTGCTACCCCACCTCTGCTTAGATCTGAACACGATGAAGAGGAAAATCTGAAAATAATAAGTTAAGAGCAATGTGAGACAAGCTGAAGGGTAATTTCCAGAAAACCGGATGGTAACATACGACATCCTCCTACACTTTAATATTCGTAACGGATCCGCTCAATTAGCCTGCCGCTATATTTCTTAGCAGTGCTATTGCTTGCAACACAACTTTTAACCTCAGACTATTGAAACACGAAGTTCAATATTCAAGGGTTGAGAGCCATGAAGTGGTATTACTTAGCTAATAATATATGGTGACAAGGAGGACTGCTTCTAATAAGCCAGGCTAAGCCGGTTTGCGAACAACATATTGATCGAAGAAACCTAGCTAGGCTCTTAAACTAGGTCAAAGCTTGCTTGCTCTGCAGACCCCTAATTTTAAATCCCCACATTTTCATTCTAGAAGCCGGAAACAGTCGTCACTTTCGGAACAATTTGCCGGCATAATACGACGACGATGTATTATTTGATATCCCATTTTTGAATTTGCAAAGCGGCTTTATCATTCACAGTGTTTTTATAAATCGAGTTCTTGGGCGGGGAGCTCCGTACCTACCTGTGTTGCTGAGAAGTGGGATTCGGTTATCAAAAATCCTTATCTCACCTGACGCTTTCGGCCGAGCTTATGTTCACGTCTTGCTTTTGACTTCATAACTTACAAAGGCAAGGAGTTAGAGGCTACAGAGTGAAGACATAAAATTGACTCTTCCCTTATTGCTCTTCGCCAAAAGAGATTTTTAGATCGTTTTGAGCGTCCTACCCCACATCCAAGATGTCTCCCTCAAAAATTACAGAAACGAAGATGGTGGTTACTCCTCTTAAGCATGCCGCTGATAAGAAGTGCACTATGGGTGCAACTGTTACCGGCTTGGATTTAAACAACCTCTCAGATGAAGAACTGACTGCCTTAAAAGACACAATATTCAAGCACAAGGTCGTTGTGATCAAAGGCCAGCACGACCTAGACCCGGTGAAACACTGGGAGTTAATTACGAGAATGGACCCAACAGCTCCACCAGTCCACGGTCATGGGACAGTTAAAGAATTTCAAAAATCCGGAGGAATGCTGGCTGTAAGTTTTTCCGTCATGCTTATCTGTGAACCCGTTCAATTCGTCAGATCTAAAATCGCCGTTAGAAAAGATATGTTCACGGCATCCCTGCCGCCCCCAACGTCCGCCTCATTGCCAAGGGATACCAAGGGGAAGATCACTTCGGTATCAAAAACTATGATGCCGGTTTAGGCCCAGCCAGCAATGATTTCCACCGCCACCCTCCAAGCCCCGAGGCATTCGCAGCTGGCCAAACCCAATTCCAACGTTGGCATATCGACGCTCCTCTATACGATAGGGAGCCACCCCACTTTACGGCTCTCCGCTGCATTAAGTTACCAGTTGGGCCAGATGTTCAAATTAACTGGGACGATGGAAGTAATCTATCTATGAAATCGAAACCAGGACAAACTGGGTTTGTGAACACGGCGCAATTGTATGATCTTTTAAGTGACGAGGAGAAAATGCTGGCGGATCATAGTTGGGTTGAATATGCACCGTTTCCGTACATGTGGATTGAGAACTGTAAGGGGAGGACGAGTGGATTGGGGCTTGAGACCGAAGGGTTGGAACATAAGATAGAGGAGATGCCCGAGTGGGAGGAGAGCAAGATCAAGAAGGTACAATATCTCATACATCAACCCATTCACCCATCCAAATAAACCCCACGTTTAGGTAAGCTGTAAACTAACACCTATAAAAGTATCCAATGGTATGGATGCGGCCAACTGGAGAGAAAGCGCTTCAAGTTCACGGTATAGTCGTCCGGAAGATGTACCTGAGGACCAGTCCGACCTCAGAAGTCAAGGTTATAGATGATGTAGTCGAGATCAGGAAGTTGCTGCATAATTGGCAGGAAAGGATTATTCGCCCAGAGTATATTCTCATGGCGCCGGTCGAGGAAGGCGATGTAGCCATGTGGGATAATTGGAGCATATTCCACACGGCGGTGGATTATCCAGAGAGTTATGGGCCCAGGAGTAAGTCGTCCCAATAATGCCATGATCAACCAAACACTTACGTTGAGGAAAATAGCTATGCACCAAGCGAACTTGGGAGCTTCAGATAGTCCTGTTGGACCGGTGCCTATCCCCGTGCTTTAATGGTTGGAAGTATAGGAGTTTTTTAACATCGTACGGGATAACGGGCAACGTCAACGGAAGTATTTCGGGGGAATTTGCCCTCCCCAATTAGAGACCTGTTTCTCCACCAACTCTGGGTTGGCACTGTTCACTTAGAGGCCTTCGTTCCCGAAAAACTTCCCCTTTTGTCGGGTTTCAGCTTACAATATTCTCGTATACACAGAAATGATATTATTTCCTAGTAGGGCATAAGACACCGTAGACCTGTTTTTATTGATTCCGAAACCCACCTTTAGTTAGGGCCTAACTTTTCTCGTATAAGACAGATTTGATACTGTACGACTTACGAGGAGTGTCTTTCTATGGGCTACCAGTGCGTGTGATGTTACATAGCCTCCATTAGAACAGTGGTAGGCCCCTTTCGGCGGTGCAGATGTTGGATATTCCCTCACTTTACGACCCTCCCTCCGGTCTATATTTAATTCTGGCCTATTACGACTTTCCAAAATATCTTGGCCCTAATGTTCAGCCCAATGTTTAGTCAAACGAATGCCGACATATGGCTCATGTGAGCAATTCCTGAATCGTTCTTGTGCAGGAAATGCTGGGAGTAAGAATAATACTAACTCGTAATACCGTCCGCCCATGTCGGCCGAGAAATCTACAAGGGGAACTTATTCCGAGCGGTGGAGGGAGAGAATGTTAGTTGGTGGCTAAGCGAGAGGACAGGACTCCTTGTCGGGACGGCGGATGTATTCGGCCGTTCAACTGCATGCCCGTCAGGCCCAGATAAGACCAGCAACTTCTTAACAAACACAACAGTCTGATATCTGCCGTCCCCGCCACCTAGGAACCGAGCGCGTCTCCGTTTTTGGTGAATCCAATATATGTACTCGGCGCAATGGACCTCTCGGCCGTCGATGCAAAATAGTGATGCCGTGAGGTGACACCAGGAGGCTACCATCGACTCTCGGCCGGAGCACCACGCGGGCCACGGTGCCCGCCACGCCACGATGTCGCGACAACCTCAGACCTGCGCGGATTGTGCTAGGAGGAAAATCAAATGTGATAAAGTAATCCCATGTAGTAATTGCACCAAAAGGTATGGCACTTTACGAACCACTGGTACTGTCTTGTGGATATTAACCCGCTCAGGGGTGCTGCACACTTGTGCAGACGTGCAGACGTGGCTCACTCTGTGGAGAGACGTCGTATATCAAATTATGGATCTCCTGGATCATCTGGAGTCGGGCCCGGAATGGCATCTGATATGAGTCCCACTATGACGCGGGCTCCTGCCATTGACGAACCGTTGAATGAGAGAATGTTCAGTTTGGTGACTACCCTATCAGAAAGAGTAAAACACCTAGAGTCCAAACTTGTCGGGTTGGGTTCGGACTCTCAAAAGCGTTCAGCTTCTGATATCGATTCAATTGAAACACCAGGGTTTCTAGATTCATCTCAAACCCATATCGACGGCCCAAAAGCTCCTAAGATAGCTAAGATTGGATCTCCCAATGACCTCCCAGGTGCCTCCCAAGAAGACTCTCAACTTGAGAATGACTCCAGCTCAGGCCAAATAGCCTCTGATCCCGAGGCGGAAGATGCTGCAACAGTTCTCGAATTTCTCGCCTGGGGAAGGCTGAAGGATAGTAACTTGACCACGGGCATTAGGGAACCTTCAAGTATCCACGATCCTCTCGCTCATGCAGAGAAAGATGTGATACAAACAACCCAAGCGTGGGGATTTTCTCCATCGTCTGCGCCCACCAGCCAAATGTCCATGGATACGCTTCAGATTCCTCAAATCCAGGAGATGCTTCCGGAAAAGTCCCAAGTCGTTGATTTACTTGAGTTTCATGCCACGTGGTTGTTATATTTGCACTGTTCGTTCCACACTGCGACATTCAGGCAAGAACTAGAGCAATTCTACAATGATGATCATGGCCTCATTACTATCACAAGTACAGGCCTGCAATGGACTGCCCTTCTCTTCGCTATTATTTGTGGGAGTGTCACGTGTGCAAAGCCGGCCCAAATACTTAGCTGGGGATTTCGTGAAGAGGAACAAAGTACGCTCGCAAAACGGTGGTATCAAGCAAGCATTGAGTGTCTTAATGCTAGCCGGTATCAACAATATCACCACATATTTAGTGTTCAGGCAATTGCTACCATTACCATATCTGCTCACATACTTGGATTCTCAAACACCCAATCTGTTCTTCTGGCTTCTGCAGTTCGCATATCTCAAGCCCTTGGGTTGCACAGGTTGGGAGGAGCAAAACGAGCTCGTAATGAGGTGGACAATGAGAATACGACTGAAATAGTTCAGAAAGAGCTTGGCCGGAGAATTTGGCAGCAATTGATTATGCAAGATTGGTTCTCAGTTCCGTTCTCAGAGACATGTTGCGTCAACCCGTTGCACTTCTCTACTAAGCAGCCTATGCACTGCGATGAAGATATGCAACCTCTCCCATTGTTGAAACCTTCTCTTATGAGCTATCAGAATTTTTTGTTTGCGATTGCGGCTCTAATGCCTGCCTTGCTAGATCAATCATTTACTGCTCATACAATTGAAGCGAGGTATGAACAAGTTCTTGTTTTCGATAAAAGGATGAGAGAAATTGTACTTTCTCAGCTCCCATCTTGTTTGAACAGCCAAACACCAGTTGATCCTGAATGGCCACCATGGGTAGCCGTTTCTCGCCGGGTTCTCACAATTACATCTGCACACAAGATCATTATGATCCATCGAAGATTTCTTGGAATGAGCTTTCATGATCCAAGATTTGCTTTTACTAGAAGGACTTGTTTAGCAGCCGCTAAGACCATTATAAATGAGATGCAACAAGAGTATCCCGAGGAATCCCCAATTATTTGGACAAACCAAGCGTTCAGTGTTGCAGCAGCTATTATATTGGCTTTGGATAATTTTAATCGACATCAGTCTGCTCGAGAATATGAGGAACACCGACGGCTGATTACAGATACGATTTCTATGCTTTCGAATAGTGCAGGAATAAGCTCTATTGCGGCTAGAGGAACGCGTCTTTTATCCGAACTATTAGCGGAAGAGCAAAACCATAGTCAACACAATACCACCATTACCTCACAAAATGGGCCCCAGAACACAAATGATTCATCTAGTTCCCGCAAGGCTACTGATAAAAGTCTCAATGTAGCAGCATTCGTCAAGAAATTCTGTGAAAACGAAGAAGCCCCTGCAGGCGGTTCTCCTCTCGCAACATCGAACATACCTTTATGGCTACAACAAGAAAGCTCGGTTCGATCATCTTCGGGTTCTCAGCAGAATGCTGAAGATGCTTATACCGGAAATAGATCATATGCGTCTTATTCCGTGTTTCCTGGCAGAGCTTCTCCACCTCCACAGGCATACACGATGGTGGATCGGGGCTACCAATATCCTTTAGTACCCCACCGCCACCCTGAGATGCCCCCAAATTCATTTCCACAAAACCTATCAGATTCTTTTGATATTAGAACCCTAAATTGGTTTGACGATCTTCTGGGACTTGCCCCGTCAAACTCAATATGATAGACATCAATATGCCAACCACGCCCATTTCACGTAAAACTTATGATCTTGCAACATCTCCAGACGCCTCTAAATAGACAGAATTTTTATTACTTTTATTTAATAGGGGCAAAGATTCCTTTATTGCGTTGCTAAAAGCGACTCCATGGCCTTCACAACCGCAGCTGTATCCTCCAGAACTGGCTGGTGGCTTGAATGAACAACTTCCAGAAGCACTTTCTCAGCTCCAATCAACCCTTTGAGCTCTTCTGATCTAGACAATGGTGAAATTTTGTCTTGATCTCCAGAAACCAGGAGAGTGGGGCATTTGATGGCAGAATAATCTGGATCAATATGACTTTCCGCACAAATTGCCTCACATGTTGCAGCATAACCTTCTGCACTTTGAGCACTAATCATTTGTCTGACTACAGTTCTCACAATATCTGAAGAGCTTGGAGCTACATTGTTTGCAACAGTGGAATCTCTAATTCCTTCTATGCCTTTCCTGGCTGTTTTTGCCATGTTACTCATACGCTTAACGAAAGCGGGAATATGGGAGGCTGATCTTCCAGGGCCAAGGAGGACGAGAGCGCGGACTTCTGGGTGTTCTGATGCATAATGCATAGCTACTATGCTCCCAAGGGAATGTCCTACAAGAATCGGGGCTTCCTCTGATTTCCTGGCTTGTAATATCTGACCAAGAATGCTTGTAAACTGAGGAATAGACGGTGGCGTGGTGAACGTGCTGAGTCCAGACCCGGGGAAGTCGAAGCGTAGCATTGTGTACCTAGAGGAAAATTGACTGATCAGGGGCTCAAAAGCATTCGTCGTCCCCCCCATCCCGTGCATTAATACCATCAAAGGTCCCGTACCACATTCTTCAACAAAAATCCGAGCCTTGTCCGGAGTAGTAAAATAGTAAGCCTTTGACGTCTGAGACATCCTGAATGGATTTCTTGAGGAAGGAATGGCTTGACGGATAATTTATGGTACACGTGAGACGCAAAAAAATTTGATATACCCCTTGTACAACAAATGTTACTCAACTCTCGAAGGCTTTTTTTCGGGCAACATTCTTTTACTGTAATGTGCCGTCTACCGTTGACAATAAGTAGTTTACGGTCGCTCCCGTTTACTCTAGGATAGGTCCCGTCCACATATGTCCCTCGGCCGAGGGGCTTATCGCAAAGGTGGGATACCCCGAATTGGTTACCCGCATCATGGACAAAGTACCTCGTAGAAATCTACTGGGGTAATCTTTATCGGGGGTGTCGGTTTGAATTCGTCTGACCTACGTAATTGCGTCTGTTCATCACTCCCTTATGGAGAGGCAAACCGGATCTGGTGTGGGGAGGCTCTGGGGTCTGTCGAAGGATGTTTGTCGGATCTTCTTACAGAGAAGTGATCTTAAAGAAGCAGCTCCCATCCAGCATCAACTGGTGGTTTGAGATCCGTGCCAAAGTATTACCGAATTTATATCACTGGCCAATATGCCTTCAGCCGTCAACGATGTTAAGGTTACACCACTAAATCATGGCCCTAAGAGTAACGTCGATTTTGGCGCCACAGTTCATGGTATTGATCTCAACAGACTTACGGACTCGGATTTCGAGCTCATCCATGCCGCTCTGCACAAGCACAAACTTCTCATTTTCAAGGAACAGCCTGAGATGCTCCATCCTCAGAAGCAATACGATTTAACCAGAAGATTTGACCCCAACGAGACTACAGGTGGATTTGCACACGGCATCGATCCCTTTCTCACCTCTCATAACGGCGTTGATATTTTTGGCCTTCCCTTCCGTCCCGCCATCCCGGTACAACCCCAAGTACACATCTTAGGTCGAGGAGAGGTGCCCGAAAATCATTACCAGTTCCCTCCAGGTTTCAAAGTCAAGGGGATTGATCACCACGAATTTCATCTTCCACCCCATATTCCATGGGAAGAACGCGAGGCAGGGAAGTCACGGTTTTATCAATGGCATTTCGACGGCTCGCTATACAACATCCCACCCCCAAGGGTCGGATGCCTACTCGCTGTTCGCACACCAAAAGGACCAGATGTAAAGGTTCAATGGGATGATGGAACTGGTACGGAGATGTTTATTGCGCCAGGTGCAACTGCCATGGTGGCTGGATCTCGAGCTCTCGAACTCTTGACCGCTGAGCTTAAAGATATCGTCTATAATAGCAAGATTGAATATGCTCCTCACTGCTTTGAGTGGATGTCAACCGCCCATAGCACCCGTCTAGGTCACTCTATCGAGACGGAAGGGTTGGAAAAGCCGTTGGATAAGTTGAAGCCCTGGTCGAAGGACAAGATCTGCACGTACCCGATGGTTTGGAAAAACCCCGTGACTGGAGAAGATAGTCTACAGGTTCACGGACAAGGAGCTTACAAGTTGTTCTTGAAGAGTAGTCCTGATGGAGAGGAAACTGTTGTCAGTGATTTGAAGGAAGTTAGGGCTTTCCTACACAAGTAAGATATTTCAACCCTATGAACTGGCTATCGTATCCTGACCAGTCTTAGACTTATGCGACCGGCTCTTGAGCCAAACAATATCTATGCTCACAGACATGAGGAGCAAGATGTTATCCTATGGTACAACAGGGCGTTGTGGCATTCGATTGTAAGTTTACTACGCCCTCTATCACTTTTCGTGACTGTCAAATAACTCTTTTAGACCGAGTTCCCAGAGTCCTATGGACCAAGAATTATGCACCAGTGCAATATTGCAGCATCAGACCACCCTGTCGCTGCGCGAGACGTAGTTATGTAAAGAGAAAGGAGCAGTTTAAGTTTTTGGAGCGACCAAAACTTGTTTAGTATTTGATTTATTTGATCATATCGGCCATTTGTATACAACCTACCTCTACCGGTAGTGTAATACATCTCTCCTCACATGTAATTCTAAATCCAATTGGTGAAGAACTTCGAAGGAGAATGCTTTTCTTCTCAGACTTTTTGTTCCCCATCGTTAGAATTTCACTTGCATATGTTTGTTTTAAAAAAGAAATATAGCCATGTATATATCGCAGTAAGATGATGGAATCAAACATTTATATCATTCTTAGCTTCATGAGCCAAGACTTGCCTCTCACAAATTGAGAAAATTCATCCACAGTTTCATAGAAGAGGGCCATGACGGAACCCCGCTGTGAAGTGGCGTAACAAATTTATATGACCACGGGCCATACGATATTCCCGGACGGACACTCATGGAACGAACGACGCTGGATGTTAAATTGTTCAAGTGGAAACTGATATTTCAGTTCTAGCACTCGATCCCGAATTAGTATTTACATTATCAGTATCCGATAAATAAAGAAGCATTATCATTGACTTTGTTGCCGATCTCCATATTCGTGCATGAGAACATAGTCTTCCGTAGTTTCTACCAACCGTTAGCCTTCGGCCGAGACGATTAGCTATAAGCCATGGCTTCCGTAAACGACGGAAGACTTGATCCTGCCGTTATCTATTCTAATCCATCAACTGCCGAGACAAAGGTTGTGGAGGGCGCGATAGAGAAACCCTGGCGCGGCCAACTCCAAGTGCTTGTAAAGTTGTAAGTTGCTATTTTTGCTCCTTTAAATTAACGGGCGTCTTATTAGAGGCGTTATTGCACAAATAAAATTACATTCTTTTTGACGGGTATAATTACCGACGAATCCTAGACTGTATTCAGCGGTGTACCATAAGTTACGCCACTTGCAGTATGACTATGAACCTCCTGGTTCCCACGCTGCAAGGTGGCCTCTGCCGCGACTAGCTCAAACAATTGCGGAACCAATTCCTTTAAAACTAGATTGGTGTACTTGAGGGTATTAGAGAAGCATATTGCTCTGCGTTTTATAGTCCATTGGTATTAACAGACCTCGTATAGGCGAGATATTTGGGCTCGGCTCCGGAGTAACTCCCACCATACGCCACCACAGTAGGTATAAAATTTGCGACTGAGGCTTGTTTGAACTGCGGTAACTTATCTGAGCCCGCCTATCTTCGCTTCACTAAACCATTACTCCTTGATCGCAGCCTCATCGACGGCGAAACTAGCAGCTCCTTCGTGAAAATATCCGAGCACTTCACTCCTGGGTTTAGTAGAGCCGCATTATCAGTTGAGACGGATGGACGAACTGACAAAAGTGAGCAATATAATTCATATGAGCCTTTGCTGATAGGAAATACATTTTTGAAGAGTTGGAGAAAGGTTTTGCGCCAGGGCGAGTCGTTTATGACTTAAGATAACTTTTTTCGGCCAATAGAGTAGACCTGCCCCTTTTACATGGGCAAGAAAGGTGAAAACAGCAATATAACGCCAATAAAATGCCAATCAAATGCCTCAATCAGTATATTTCCTCAAAAACGCCCATCCAATGCTTTAATCCCAAGATTGCAAGTTTTCTAGTATGCATCCCTCGCCAGTCCTGGGTACTAATTGGCCAATGGTATAAACTTTTTCTCCAGCAGCCGCAAGTTCACTAACCACTTGGGTTGCATTCTCTTTGCTTACTACTGCGACCATACCTATGCCGGTGTTGAAGGTTCTGCCCATTTCAGTTGCTGAGACATTACCAGCATGTTTTAGCCACTTGAAAACAGATAATAATGGCCATTGAGAGACATCAACCCTACATAATGTTAGCAAAAGAGTTGAGAATTGTTTTAAAGAGGGAGGGTTCTTACTTGGCGGCCAAATGAGAAGGTAGCATTCGAGGTATATTTTCCGACAATCCACCTCCTGTAATATGCGAGAGGCCCTTCAGGAGCTTCTTGTTTGTTACCTTCAGGAGAGGCTTGACATAGATCCTTGTAGGTGTCAACAAGCTTGCCCCGACCGTCATTGATTTGTCCCAGGGTGCTGGATCTGTATATGCCAATTTTTCTCTTGAAACAATTCGACGAACTAAGGAGAAGCCGTTCGAGTGGACGCCATCCGAACTCAAGCCTAGCAGAACATCTCCCTCTACCATATCATTGAGCCGTGGAAGTCTTAACTCCTTGACAAGAGGTCCAATTGCAGCACCAGCAGCATCGTAATCATCTTTTTGATACATGCCAGGCATTTCTGCCGTCTCACCGCCGACAAGAGCACAGCCTGCGATCCGGCAACCGGTGGCAACGCCTTCAACGAAGGCAGCTGCGTTCTTTAGCGTAAGTTTACTACAGCCATAGTAATCTAGAAACATGACTGGCTCGGCTCCTTGCACGACAAGATCGTTGACGTTCATAGCCACGAGGTCGATACCCACGGTGTCATGTTTCTCCATAGCTTGTGCAATCATCAACTTCGTGCCAACTCCATCGATAGCACCAACAATTACGGGAGCACTGCTGTATCCAGCTTTTTCCAAGTCTACTTCACCACCAAAGCCTCCAATTTCTGCTTCTGCTCCTGGTCGTCGAGTTGACGCCACTGCCTGTATTAAATGTCAGTTTGAAATGTTTCTGCATTGGAATCCCGCTGGTTTTTACCTTTCTAATTCTCTCAACGAACTCATTGCCAGCGTCGATGCTGACTCCAGCTGAGGCATAGGTTAGAGCTTCCTTAGCTGCACCTGTTGCTCCTGAAGGTCTGAAAGCTCGATGTGCGATATCCTTCCGGTAAAACATTTTGTTGAATTTGATGTATTGAACGCCTTCATATGCCTTCTTGACCGCCTGTTCAAGATTATCCGCAATTGCTTGGGCGGCAATAACACGGCCACCCGAAGTCTGTAACTGCCCCTCATTGATTGTCGTCCCTGCATGGAATATGTTCATTTCCGCCGGCGGCGTTTCGACAACCATAGGTGTGCCTTTTACATATGATCCAGGGTATCCACCAGCAGCTACAACGACTGTGACACTGGCCTTTGGATCTACTTTCACGCTCACAGCAGATAGATACCCGCCTGTGCATGCCAGCATGATTTTGGCGAGATCCGAGTCTTTTGACATCAGAGGTAATAGAGTTTGGGTCTCTGGATCTCCAAATCTAACATTGTATTCCAAGACTTTGGGGCCATTCTTGGTGATCATTAGCCCCGTGAAGAGAGTTCCAACAAATGGGAATTCATCATTCCTCATGCCATCAATTGTTGGTTGTAAGATGCTTTTCTCAACTTGCTCGATCAACTCTTTGGTTGCAATATTAGTTGGGGCATAGCATCCCATTCCGCCGGTATTTGGTCCCTGATCTCCGTCGAATATCCTCTTATGGTCCTGAGCCGGAGGGAGTGACCTAATTGTGTATCCATCACTAAAACTCAAAATACTCAGTTCATCGCCCGTTAGAAATTCCTCAATCACAACTTCATCTCCGGCAGAACCAAATTCTTTATCTAACATGATATCTTTCAATGCAGTGTGTGCCTCCTCCTTCGTCGTAGGGATAATGACTCCTTTCCCTGCTGCTAAGCCACTAGCCTTAATTACTACATCGTAGTTAACGGTATCAAGATATTTCTTCGCATCTTCATAGTTCGAGAAGTTTTCGTATGCTGCCGTAGGGATATTGTGTTTCTTCATGAAGTCCTTAGAGAAAGTTTTGCTTCCCTCCATGCGCGCAGCCTCTTTCGAGGGACCGAAACATGGAATTCCAACAGCCCGAAAATATCCCTCAATACCATCAACCAATGGCGCTTCTGGACCAGGTACTACCAAATTGATTTTATGAGCTTTCGCGAGAGCAACCAGACCTGGGTAGTCATCTGCTTTGACACTCGTGTTGTTCGTGACCTTAGGGCATGTCGATGTCCCTCCATTGCCTGGAACCGCAATGATCGATTCAACTAGAGGCGATTGGCTTAATTTCCATGCCAGCGCATGCTCGCGGCCACCGTTCCCTATGAGGAGGATATGAACAGGATTTCTGACCATTTTGGAGCCAATTTGCTGGCGGGGGATCGTAGAGTTTAGAAAGGTGGTTTTCTAAAGCCTACTTAGGTCTTAAATGGTCAACAGGATATATACTACTTACGATGATTCCAATGCCTTACAACCCGTTGGATTTTAAAGATTTTAGAAGTTGTTGTTTATGCAATTACGGCTCGACAAAAATCGCGTTAAAATTCTTATGCGCCCACAAAAAGTTTGGCGGGGTCTGCAGACCCCTCCATGTCCGTAATCGGCACACTAAAAGTGACAATGACTGTGATATTGAATTTAAGTTTTGAAAACTCCATGACAGCCCATTCACCACTTCTCCTTTCAATTGAACTCTTAAACTTGTCCATTTAGCCCAGAACGTAATGATTACCATAAGTTCGTCCTATATTACCTTTAATTAGAGGTCAGAACTAACAATTCGAGCAGAAGTCCCATGTTCCTCTGCAAATATTGGCCCTGGCTTTGATGTCATCGGCCTGGCGCTCTCTATTTGGCTCGAATTAACCATAGATATTGTCGATGTGAAATCAGAAGCGCCTCTGAATTGTGTGATTACATACGAAGGGGATGGCGCAGAGGAGGTTCCATTGAGCCCAGATAGGAACCTTATTACGAGGACGGCGCTGTATGTTCTGAGGTGTCATGGCCAGAGAGCATTCCCGGCCGAAACAAGAGTTCATATTAAGAATCCTATTCCTTTAGGCCGGGGATTGGGATCTTCGGGAGCAGCAGTGGTAGCAGGTGTAGCACTGGGGAATGCGGTTGGGAAGCTGGAACTGCCCAAGGCGAGGATGTTAGATTATTGCTTAATGATTGGTATTTCTCTTTCGAAATACGATACTGTGGATGGAAACTCTAACTATTTACAGAGCGTCACCCAGATAATGTTGCTGCTGCGTTGTATGGAGGGTTTGTTGGAACATACCTAAACGACCTGAGCCCGGAAGACACAGAACGAAAAGAAATCCCACTAAGCGAGGTTTTACCTGAACCTGCAGGAGGGCTCGATACTGGAAAAACCCCACCCGAGCCGCCTATAGGAATCGGTCACTACATGAAATTCCCTTGGGCAAAGGAGATCAAAGCCATTGCCATTATCCCACAATTCGAAGTGCCAACGGCCAAAGCTAGAAGTATTCTACCGACTTCATATTCAAGGGAAGATCTGGTATTTAATTTGCAAAGAATAGCTCTCCTACCTTCGGCATTAGGAAGGTCACCACCCGATGCCGAGCAGATATATCTAGCAATGCAGGATAAAGTTCACCAGCCGTACAGAAAGGGCTTGATTCCCGGTCTTCCAGAGATTCTTCAATCCGTCACACCTAAATCACACCCGGGACTTTGTGGGATATGCTTGTCTGGAGCTGGGCCTACAATATTAGCTCTTGCTACTGACAATTTTGAATCGATTGCTAATGTAATATTGGAGATGTTTTCTACAAAGGATATTAAATGTGTATGGAAACTTTTAGAGCCGGCTGAAGATGGAACAACTGTCACATATAACTAGGTACAAGGAGTTTACCCACCACACTTTCTCGAAATTATGTGTACGAAGCCATTTAATTTATTATATCTTTGCAATCCGTGCCAAACGACCAGATCCTCGCCGAAAGCAATATACAAGCCCAAGCCTGGTTCCACAATGCCATACTATCCCGGATAACCTCCGGCCAGCAACCAAGTTAACGCCCCAGAGTACAAAACTCTTATAAGCCGAATACCAACTCCGAAATAATAGGTGTTCCACATCATGCAATCAAATCTCTTCAATTCTTTCAATACACTCAACCCAAGCCGCCCCAGGCACCCCTAATTCTCCGCGCAAGTTGAATATCCTTCTGCATAATCGTAACTCTTTTGGCGTGTATTGCACATAAGTTGGAATCTTCAAACAGATGTACCAAGAAGGCCTCGGCAGCTTCTTGAAGTGCTTGAATTGCTTGTGATTGCCATCTCATATCCATGCCAGCTGGTCGTAATGTCATAGCAATTTCTCGGACCTATATCCATCAGTTTCATTCCCAATAGCGCGACGAGAAACCCACCAAGCGAGAAAACGGTAATTTTAATAATAAAAGATCTGTCGACCGTTGGTATTTCCGAATCTCTTGTAAAGCCTTCGTGCCTGGCTTATAGCGACGCTTTTTTCGATGCGGTAGAGGATCCCCAGCTAACAAAACCGTCTCAGCAAAATGTATATAGAGCCAGACGCATTTCTGCGCCGAATCAGTCTCACTTACGAAGTATCGAACTTTCACCACCCGACCTCCTTCCAACTCTCTTTGCAGCCATCCCAACAGGAAGCGTCTTGCCAGCTGTAGGCCCTCTCCTTCTCGCCGAACCTGGCGTTGAATCCCCCCCGAAACTCCGGCGAGAAGCTTTTGTCGGCATATTTCAAGAGTCGCGCGCGTTCGCGTCGTTTCAGCTAAGGAATGCTTCGAGAAATATCGCTTTTGGGAATATTGGCGCAATGCGACTGGAGATAACGCGCAATTGTGTAGTGAAAAGAGGTGGCTGGGAGTTTTTCGAGTGGGTCGCGTTTGAGGGAGATGCGCGGAAGAATGTGGCGTGGTCGTGAGGAAATTCGTAGCTTGATCGCAATTGATAGATTTACACGTATGTCCAGGCCATACCTCCAGACTTAAGGGCTGGTTTCGTGAAGAAAGTCGAATTTCTGAATAACTTGTCTAACGCTACGAACTGTTGGGTTGAATAGATTTGTTTACTTAGAGCCAGTGGACATATGGAAAATCTGAGTCAGCAATCTAGGTGTGGTGGTGTGGCGGTGCGGTTGATAACGCCACGCTATCGATGGCCCTGACCTGATTACAACCTCCTCCGAAGAGGCCACTTCAATCATTCCATAAAGAAGCTCGCTTCATTCGCCATCACTTTCTTTGTCAATGATTGATATTTGTTCTCTGTGATAACTGACGTCTTTCAATCTCCAACTCGATTCTTTGGATAACGTCAACATGGACCAAATGATGGGTGCAGGCGATGGTGGAATGGGCGGACAGGCGGGATTCCCCCTCGAGACATGGTTTTGGGAGGTCAGTATTGCAAATTCTTACAGAAGCTTTTGTGCAGATATGCTTCAAACATCTGCGAGCCATTCTACAGGATTTTGGTGTTCTCGATCTCACAAGGCTTGAGGCTAACGATAATGATTAGATGCCCCTCTGTACGAGATGGTGGACCACCGCAACAGTGCTCACCAGCGCTCTTGTGCAGTGCCAAATTGTCACCCCTTTCCAGCTCTTCTACAGCTCGAAAGCTGTCTTCTACAAAAGCCAGGTGAGCTCCTAATCCCGCACATCCGCATATCACATTTGTCAGCACTAACCCCTTGCCTAGTATTGGCGACTCGTCACGACCTTCCTCTACTTCGGTCCTTTATCATTAGATCTTGTATTCCATGTATTCTTCCTTACACGGTACTCCAGACTTCTAGAAGAATCATCTGGGCGGTCACCGGCTCATTTCTCATGGCTGTTACTTTATGCAACCACATGTTTGATCTTGGTCTCTCCGCTCGTTTCGATGCCGTTCCTGGGCCACCCACTCTCCTCGACCCTAGTGTATATATGGTCAAGACGGAATCCGGATACTCGATTGAGCTTTTTGGGACTGCTGGTATTCACGGCTCCATATTTGCCGTGGGTGTTGATGGGTTTCAGCCTGGTGGTCCATGGCATGATTCCCAAGGATGAAATTATGGGTGTGGTCATTGGACACGTCTGGTACTTTTTCTCAGATGTGTATCCACCATTGAACAACGGATCGCGGCCATTCGATCCACCAATGTGGTGGAGACGTATATTTGAGGGCAGACCTAGAGACGAGAGTGCTGATGCAATTAACAATGAGATTGCCGTTGCTGCAGCTCCCGAGGTCAGGTAAATACTCATATTTGAGATTTCATTAAGCATGTGAAGGAGTATTGGGTGGCGTTTGGTTTTGGAATACGATTGGCTAGAGCTTCTAGAGGCTTCGTCTTGAACAATCAAATGATACCACATTCCTTATATATATATATCCTATGACCCAGAGTCCATCCGTCCGCTCTCCTCGCCATCGTCTTCCTTGTCTTCTCTTTCTTCTTTCTCCTCGCTATTCATCTGTGCATCTGGTGAAATGGGGAAATGTAGATGCTTCCAGTCCTCCAGTTCCTCGATAATCGACCGTAGCCGGTCCCGAATACTCTCAATAGCATAACTCCCCAGCAACAACCTCAACGGGGGATAAGAACAATGTCCTAACTGCCAAACTAGCTCTGCACACTTCACTGCGCTGGTAGGCTGTTTGTCCCCTAACCACTGCACCATCCTCTTGGCATGCAGAGCCGGTGATGATGCCTGTGAATAGGGTTCGCTAGCTGGCTTGATCAAGAAATGTCCCCAGGTAGGCAACGGATTGGATGCCCAGTCTGGCTCATCCCTCCTGACCAGCCCAGGTTCAACCAACGTGGCCTTAATATTGAAGGAATCAATTTCATACAGCATGGCCTCGATCAGGCCCTCGACTGCATACTTCGTAGCACAGTACGGGCCGAGCCCAGGGACACCGAGGGCACCGGAGGTAGAGCTGAAAATGAGGTACCTCCCGGCGCCTTGCTCTCTGAAATACGGCAGACTGAGCTGGATGATGTGGACGGTGCCCATGAAGTTAGTCTCGAACTGATTGCGCACCTCGTGCTCGTCCTGGTCCTCGCATGCGCCGATGACGCCGTAACCCGAGCAGTTGGCGATCACATCCACCCGGCCGAAGTGCGAAATGGCGGTCTCGATAACTTCGCCCACCGATTCGCGCGCCCGCACGTCGCACAGCGTGCCCAGGCAGTTCGCGTGCCAGCCTTGCATCGACCCGAGCGAGTTTTCGAAGACCCGCCCTACGGCCACCACAAGATCGCCTTGGTTCAGACAACATCGCACGAGGGAACGGCCCATGTGTCCCGTGCTGCCGAAGACCTGGGGAGGCTGTTAGTCGTGTGGACTTGGGAGTATGTATGTATGGAAAAGAGATGGAAGTGACGGAACATATCAAACAGTGGACCGGAAAAGCCACCAAGTTTGTAGAAAAGGCAAGGAGATATCTTGAACCGGACATGGAACGGAGGAGGAGTACTTACAATCCACACCAGTTGCTTCGCGGGGTTCGCAGGACCGGGAGGATCGCAGCTCATGGGCAGCTGTAATTTCGAAGGTTTATTGCTTTCTGGAGACTGGCCGTCGCCATTTTGGTCGGTGAACCCTCCGCTCCTACTTCCATCATGGACCTCCATCTGACGTTAGATGTTTGCGGCGGTCATTGGTTGCATAGCTGACGGTGAAGAGGCGATGTTGATTTGTCGTTAAACTTCCGTTTTGGCGAGGTTCTCCCGAGGCGCACAGGGGCGGGCTTGTTTTAGGCGAGGCCAGGGGTAGTGCCGCTGTGTGGGGAAGAGTTTTGCCCGCCTGTAGTCGTTCCTTTTGGGCTTCTGCGGAGATGTAAGGTTACCAATTTGTAGAGATGTTATGCCGATAAAAGAATCAGTGGAGATATTTATATTATATTCCAAATCTGGAAGATCGAAAATGAGATCCCTAGGAGCTGTAACGAATAGATTTCGCCGAAGTGGTTTTTTTACTGCCTAAAGATGATTCCAAAATTAAGACCGTTGCGATATATTGTCAATCAGCCGGAAGTCGGCACCAATGCCAGATATACTATATAACAGCTTTTATCATTTTGTATTAGTTTTCTGTTTTATAACAAGCTTCAATGGCTTATTAAGAGAAGACGCGACCTAATAGTAGCATGTGAGTTACGCCGCCAGACCCTTTCAAAATGGCCCTACAATCATACGATTTCATCCTCTATGTTCGAAGTATCTATTATGTACTGCCTAGCCGTGTGTATAGATTTCTATAAGAACAGATATCAGATTTAGCAAGATACTTAATTTCAGGGACCAGGCTCCGGCTCGGTGCCATGTCTCTAAGTGTCTTGATCAAAGTGATAAAACATGTGGGAAATCCTCAAAAATCCTCAAAAAGAGGGAGTTTGAAAGAAAAACACGGGTAGCATTCTCGAATATCATTAGTGAGGATATGGTTGCCATCCTAGAAATGAAATAGTTGCATCACGGGCATGATCTCAAAAAGCGATAATTAGAGAAGCAGAGACGACCATGCTCATTTTCTAACTCATCATATACATTTCGTCATGATATATTAATCCACCTCCAATTCCAGTCCCAATTTAACTAGCAATAGCTGTCCGCGTGTTCAAGTACTCCTTGCGGTATGGGTTGACGTCGACCTCTGGGCCGCGGTTGAGGGGAGTCCACTTTGGCTCCTCCTTAAAGAGCCGCATGGCAGTGATGTACTATTCGCCGTTAGACATTAAACCATTTTCTCAAAGTCGCTGCCACTTACGTTGTTGGAATCGGTGGTGAATCGATGATAAATTCCTGCTGGCAGGATCTATTTCTCGTCAGCTTAACCAAAACAACTTTCTCAGACAGATCCAGCTTACAATCAAATCATCCTTCTCCAGATAGATGCGCACCCAGTCGTCGCCCTCACTGCGCACATCGAAGAAGCCCGCTCCGTCTCTGATATACCGGATCTCTTCGTCCTCATGCAGATGCTCGTTGAAGAACATCTTGACCTTCTCCTCGTACACTGCGCCCATCTTCTCCGGGGAAACGGTGATTACATCGCGGTTCTTGTAGCTTCTGTCCTTGGCGATCTTATCCACCCCTGCCTCATCAGGGACTTGGTAGTAGAGAACACCGAGCTTGGAGAGATAGTTCTTATCGACAGTGCGACCGGAGTCGTGGAGCTCGCGCTGATCGCCGGGGGCGTTGTCGAACCAGTATGCTCTCATGGTGATGATGAGGACTTGGATATGTGATTTTCGGGGATTGGGATTGTTGATTTGAGCGGTGAACAGGGAGAGATGAAGTTTATATGAATATCGGTACGAGGATGTCAGATGTAAGATTTTGGCCTACGACGTGGACGCATGTTTCTGGAAAAAACCGTTGCCCCACCAAAGTCGTCATTTTTGGCGGCCACGACGAGCTCACGGCGCACGTTTTACCAATCACAAGTCCGACGACCCCGCCCTGTCAACCCAACTTTGACGTCGGCCGCGGCGTTACCCTTTTCGCCCTTGCGAATTGCAAATGCAGGAGAACCGATTTAACACTTGATCAGCTTAAATACCATTGTGGACCAGATTATAATTCTAGGAATTTTAACTCTCCTGCTCTTACCAATTTGTCCTTTTTCAGTATATCTCGTCGTGAATAATATTTCAAAAACTCTCCAAAGGCAATGGTTTTCGTTTCCTACTCTCTCGAAAGACAAATCTCTAGTTAGGGAGAACTACCCACTTTGTGACACCTTTTTCCATCAAGGACAATCAACTTTAGATCTCGGGACATTGCTGGTACATTCATCTGAAATCTCCCTCTCTAGAATCCAGTATTTTGTATGGCCCCGTCCGTGCAACAATTGGAGGTTAGTATTCTAGTCGGGATAGAGTAAATTCGATCGTTGATATTCCTCATCCGTATTCAAATCTCACTCTTCTCTAGAATTCAGTACTTAGTGTACCCCCACCTGTTTTGGATGTCGGCTTTCGACGTGGCTTGCACGTATACGAGCCCGAGATCTCCTGGAGAGAACCAGACAGCAAACTTCGGTTTGCGTTTACGGCCGCGTTGAACGGTCTTTTGCTTTTATAGGACAAATTCCGGTCAAGTATAATACAGCGCTGCCACTTGGTTCAGGTTTAAATAGTATATACTCGATTCGGAATCCTACGAACAGTAGCTTGCGGGATGTGGAGAGCTTTCTCTCAAGCTGGCATGGGTTATAACCGTATTAACCTTGGGATATATAATATATATATTATCACGTTTAGCGCAGTAGAGCAGTGGAACTGTGAATACCGTGATTTGAAAAGTAAATGGGATTAATTGACATGATTTAAGTCTAAAGAAAGAAGATCTGTAATAGATTGAAAGAGCGTGGTTTATATGGGTGAGAAGATCACGTGACTTCAAGAACGGCGCTATCAGTAATCGAGACGGCGCAAGAATGTATGATAACTGACATTCCGCGGCATATATATATTCTGGCCATTCTGTGAGAATTCCACCTGCCTCCACCTTATTTTCTTCAGAGGGGAGGGTGGATAGAGGGATGTGTAGAGGGAAAAGAGGAAAAGAGACTCTTTTCGGATTGGTGGTGGGGGGAGTCCAAGGGTCTGACAGTTTGATAGCGGCGAGACAAGACTTTTAGTGCTGTGCTGTAGTACAGACTACATTACAGTTTTCCAATACTCTGTCCGTATCCTCGATATCTATGCATCGCCCAGCTTCTTCTCCTGCAGTTTGCATGTATGTACCTTGCTCTATTATATGCCGACCTATGTCCTTACCGTTTCCTGAACCGCCTCAGGGGCCGAAAGGCGCAGGTCGAATAAATATTATAATACAAAAAGCACCACCAATAGCAGCAGCGACACATCATACACTCACCCTCTTCCTTTGCAAAACACAGGTCTCGAATTGTGCAGTCGGGATGATTCTGCATAATCTCCTTCCGTACAGTCCCGCAGTACTAACTACCCCGTCACTCTCGCTCATAGTTACTGTATGTACAGTACTGTACCATACCTCCCGCGTAGATCGAGATCCGCGTCGGCCAGGACAGCGAGTTGGGACAGGGATGCGACCCCTTTCTCACATTCTCGGTTGACCGGGTCACATTCACACTCTGTGGCTTGAAAGTCGCAAGACGAATACATACCAAAACATAGCTGAACCCTCACAACAACTGGTGTAATTTCGTGCATGCATGAGCTAGAGAGCCAGCCACTATCAGTATGCAAAGGACAGTACGGTAGAGTACCCATCGCCCCTCCTCGAACCAAGTCCCCAGGGTGTCTTTTCCTTTGGTAAGGATGTCTTTGTTACTCCTGTCGATCAGGAACGAGCCGATCCAATTTTCTCAGACAAATATATTCGGATTGGATTCTTGTCTCTTATTCCACTGTGCCGTCCTCTTTGTTATTCCAGCAGATCAAAAGATTCTTCTCCTTTCTCGTCATCCTGTCGGTGTGAGATTGAGGTTTTCCCCTCAGCCGTTCACACGAAACCGCATTTCGACAGCGTAAGAAAATATTTCCCGAATGTCAGCATTGGCAAAACATTGGCAAAACATCGAGAGAGAAACTTGAGATTGAAACTTTTGTTTCTGCCCCTTTCAGCTATTAAAAAGGAGGGTCTCCATTTTTATTTCATGCAGGCGTTAATCTTTTTGCTTTTTCTTATTTTTCTATCTTGGGAGGCGTTCTTTTTAGTTTATATTGGGGGCATCTCGCTGTCATCCCGCTGAGATCAGACGGTGGCCAGTGGAGATTGCAATGCGCATGTCCCTGTTCTCTTCTGGAAAAGTGACGGTGCTGGACTAGTGTTTAAGCCGCATATTGCGAATCACGACCTGCAACCCCATTCCAACTCACAAGATTCTCTTTTTTCTTTCGTCGTGAGGTATTCACGTCCATTCAATTCAATTCAATCCATGAACGACAATACCAATTGGTCTTCGCACGCACGACCAATTCTGCCATGGATCCTGTGACTTTCCACATCTCCGTCAATCTGGGGCCGTCTTATCAACACAACCACACGGAGCTTATCTACCACGACGACCCGCGGCGGCCCGACAATGACAACGGAAACGACACCGAGAATGAGAACGAGAACGTCAACGAGAACGACAACAGGATCACATCTCCCTTCCCCATCGAGCCCCAATCTCACTCCCCATCCCCGCGAGGTCGCCGGCGTCCCCTCAAAGTCGGCATTGGCGGCGCAGGAAACTTTGTCGCATCCTCTCCCGACGCCCTCCCACTCCCACCACTTCCACCACTACCGCCGCTCCCACCGCTCCCACGCCCGAGCACCGCAGGCCGGCCATCCACCTCCAGCGGGCGCACCAGCGGCGGCGGAGATCTTCACCTCCATGTACACGTTGCGGCGCGGCCACGGACAAGCGGCGGGGTGAGAGATCGGAGGGCGATAGTCGAGGAAGGGAATCGGGGACGGAATCGAGGCGGAGGAGGGCGGGTCAAGATCCCCTCGCCCACGAGGAATAAAAAAGACGGATTTCCCCCCCGCCGGAATAATGTCCTGAAAGCCCACGCCGCGACCACTACAGGACATATTGGCATTGGTGGTGCGGGCAATCGTCCCTTTCCCCTCGGCTCCCTGCATGCGTTCCCCCTCGGTGAAAATACTTATTATATCGAGGACGGGGCCCTGCCCAGCGGTGCGGATCGGATTAAGGATCGTTTCATGGGATATTTCGCTACCCAGAGGGTGAGGGGCGAGAAAGGATGGAGCGGGATTTCGGATTGAGAAGAAGTTAAATGGCGAGAGGGTTTTATGAATTAAAGAGCTGGAATTGGGAATTGGGAAACGGATCTTCCTAAGAGTCGAGCTAGGAAGCTAGGTTTGGGAGCTGGGTTTCGGGAATGGATTTGGGCTAGGGGATGAATCTGGAATGGATCTGGGATGGATCTGGGATGGATCTGGGACGGGATGGCTATGGGATGGCTACTGATGAACTGGGGAGTATTTTCAAACAGATGAACTAACGGTACTCGAAACCTCTCTTTCTCTCGCCCACCCAGAACAACAAAAGCACCTGAATGGAACCGACTTTTTCACGGTATCTTTCGAGTCTATTTATCGAGGAAAGATTTGAAACATGGAAACGGCGTTTTTGCAGCATTTTCTTTATTTTTTCTATACATATATTCAATCTTCTTGTGCAGATTCATGGATTTTATTTTGTATCAATAGGAAAGGAATAGGATAGTGGAAATTTGTATAAATAGAACCAAGTGTCGTATAAAGAACTTTTTCGACTTTTTCAACTTTTTATATATATATTTTTATATACTGGCCTTTTAATTCTATTAGGGTGCTTTTCATTGTCAAGTATTAGATCAGATGGTTATATTTCCAGCAAGGCAGGCTCTTACAAGATAAATCTGGTTGGAGCTGTAGCCTGTAGGGCTCTCCCTGTTTCCATCGCCTTTCTTCCCTTTCTCTGTTCGTACGGAAAACTAACTGAGTTTCACGCTCGAAGTGTAAGAGTTCACCAAACTAGTTCTTCTCAGTAGAACTAAGTGTACCTCAAGTTTGATGGTTGCAGATCAGCTCTTTTTTCTCTGAAGCTGGCCAGAATAAATCATCCAAGCCGCCTTTCTCATCACCTTTGATTTCCACTTCATGGCCCATATCCCTAAGCGCGTCCAGGTAGGCGGAAAGCACGGCACTACCGCGACGCCGCGCTATATCTCCGGGCGTGACGGAAATCCCTATGAGGTCTTGCGGGACCAAAAGATTCGTAGCCTTGCTTCTCGCGTGGGGATCGGCGCCGAGGAGGAGGAGAAGGCGTACTATTTCCAGCCGTTTGGCATTGATGGCCACGTGAAGCATCGTCCATTCGCGCCCGTCGACGAGGGCTAGGATATCAGGATGGTGCTGCCTTAGTTCGTTGAAGGTCGAGAGGTTCCCATGCTCTACGGCGCAAAAAATCGGGATCCACGAGAAGATCTTTGTGGGGATGGAGAGAGAGGATGGGCATCGCTCGAGTAGAGAGGCTACGTCCGTTGCGTCTCCGTATACGGCGGCTCGATGCAGAGCGGTCCATCCTACGCTGTCTTGAATATTAAAGTCGGAGAAGGACTCCCCGGAAACGAATTGGAAATATTCGTGGACTTGGTCAGAAACTTCGTGGGAGTGCCATAGGTGGAATATAGGTGTCCACCCTCGTGCGCAGATGTGATGAACGTCTGCCCCTCTCGACTGTAGTAGACGTGCAATATCAATCCGTCGGAAATAAAACGCTGCCTCGATGTAGTTCCTAAAGGAATTTTAATAAAGGTTATATGAACTGTATGGTACAGGTTGCCATACGTGTTAAATGGACCAAATGTTCCCTTCACGTCTGCGCCAAGAGTAATGAGAAGTGATATTAACTCCAAGGAACCGCTTTCAATTGCCCACTGTATCTTGAATTATTATCTTTTTGACCAATTATCTCAGGGGGTTATGGAAGTAGAGGGGAATAAAGGAATAACTAACCCGCAACGGCGTGTCATTACTCCTTGTTATGTCATGGATACTTGCCAATCCACCATGCAGCATACTCCATATAAGAGAGCGATTTCCTTCTTTACAAGCCACAATAAACTTGGAATCATCTGGAATAATATTCTTGATGGTAAGCCCGTGGCGTTGTGGAGATATATAAGCAGAGAATAACGAGTTGCGGTGGAGCTTGAAATCCAGACAGACAGCTTTGAGACAGAACAACATCTGAAACCTAAAGGAAACGTTATAAATCGACTCTTGTCCCCTCTCGGAAGACACTACGGAGCCGTCAAGTTTGACTATGTGCGAAAAGAGGCCGACGGCATTGGACATCCTTTTGGACCAGAGGAACTGAGCCTGGATCGGCTGGTGCATCTTAACCAGGAAATCGCGGGCCAGCTCGACTTCCTGCCTCAGTCCTCTGAATTCTTCTTTCAAAAGGCCGGAGTAGCGGCTGGAAATTTTTGTAAGCAATAGTACAAGGACATCAAATAGACCAGGATATATGGATTTGCAGTAACCTACATTTCGAGCAGATGTAACACGTTTCTCAGTACGGAAGAGTGATTTTGCAGGCGCCGTTCCCACTTTTTGAATCTGTTCGCATCGTGAAGAACCCACTTGATTCGATCAGCCTTCCCGACTCCTAAAGACTGCTTTGCAAAAGCATCTCGAATGTTTGAGAATGTTATAATGACATCTTGAATGAAATTTTCCAGGTCGGTCGTCTCAGAAACCGTCAGGACCAGACCACCACCGTCTTCACTAAGTGTTTTCCGGGTATGCTCTAGTAGATGTAGTTGAACGTTAAGCCCATCTAGCTGGAGCTTCAATGCTTGGAGCTCCGCTGGCACTTCGCGATAGCTCTCTGTAACCTTTCTCACAAGCCTGAACGTCTTCGGGCCAAGATCGATAACAGCAATCAGGGAGGCGGTGACGCTGAGGGGGTCCATGGTTTTGAATAACACACCACACCGGATATTTCAAGAGCACCATTCTTGACGACGGAGTGGTATATAAAGAGACGGAGCCTCTTGATCTCTAGGCGGAGAACGACAGAGGATCAAAGTCTGCCTCGTTCGTTGTCCTGCGTTTTGATTTGTCAAAGATATGCAAGACAGCGAGCCTTGCCTTGGCATCCACATACTTCTTTCTTTCTACCTGCAAAAATTGGCTGAGCAGATATCCACGAGCAAAAAGCATCTTTCTTTGACGGACAATTTTGATTTCAAAGCGAATCGACAGAGATCCACATCCCATAAGGACGAGATGTGCGCGCTATCTTTGCGAGTGAGCTTCGACCAAAAGCTGCTGAAAGGCGAGGCTCGGACAAGGAAAAGAATCCCGCCAGTGTGCGTCCCATATCTTCTCTCAAATCTAGATAAGAAAAACTAATATCTTGAAGACTTGTAAATAAAGGCAACGATGAGGAAGGCGAGGACGGCGACGACACTGAAGACTGCGATGATGATAACGGTGGTTGCAGTGGAAGTGGTTCCGGCTGTAGTGATGGGCTTTGATCGCATTAATGCTTCTACTATGTGAGGGCCTCGCAATAATGTGCAATATCAAGCCTCGCTGGATCGACAAGTTCAGTGATTTGAAGGTATTTTAATATTCACACTACCGGTACAAATATTATATGTCCCTGACCAAGTCCAAGCTCCGCTTTTCTTCCAACTCCTACATATCTCGGAAGTTAGATGCTTATCTTAAAACAAATTCGGCTATTCCACTACACCCATGCGTTGGGTGAGCGAAGTCCTTGATGCTCTCTTTTCTGGTCGATCATCGAGTTTGATGGTTTATCAACTTCGAGCAAGAGTCTGTTCACCTGTCTTTGTGATTTTCTATCTTCACGGCATTAAAGCGATTGATAGAGTTTAGAGTCTTGTCATCTCGCCTTGTTACTTCCGGTTTCACAACATTTAAACAGGTCTGTGAAATAGAAAATAATCAGAGGAAATCCTGGATAGGATTGAAACATCACTTGACATTTCAATTTTAGTGTGCATTCTAACTGCCCTACACTCGCTTTGAGTGAGTATATGCACTTCCTGCAATAAAGGACCTAAATGTTTTCCCATCACCCCTGGAGAAAAACTCAGTCCCAATCCTCATCATCATCGTCGTCTTTCCTCGCTTTTTTGACGCCGAATTTCACACTCGCGTCTTCTGTGGCCTTGGCTCTCTGCACGACGCCCGAGGACAGCAGGCGAGCCTCCAAGTCTTTCGTCGTGAAGGTGTCTGGCGTGTATCCCAAACCCTCGAAGCCGACGATGCGGTCGACGCTCTGCCCATCGATGAAAGCCAGCACGCAGGGCAGAACTTGGACCTTGAGTTTCGTGACGAGGAAGGGTGCGTTCTCCACATTGATCTTCAGGAACCGTGTGTCGAAATGCTTAGCTGCTAGACTCTGGTTCCATAAAAATTAGTAAACTGTTCTGTTTCCAATTCCAAGACAAATTCAAGCCCAAATCTCAATCCTATTCCCCATTCCCCATCCATGTCCTAAATTAGGACAAGGAAAAACAAGAAGAAAAAATGAACCCCTTACCTCTAAATGCCCATCCATAACACCACACCTAGCGAAATCATCCTTGGCGAAATGCACGACGACATACTTGACCTCAGTCGTCAAGTCCATCAGGGCCTTCTCCTCTTTGATTTCTGTATAGTTTCCAAAGCCCTGGTTCTTCTGCGTCTTTGCGCGAGAGAATTCTGCGTGTAGCTGCTGGATGCGCTGCTCGCGGAAGCCGTCTATTGCGTCACCATCTTCGAGGGAGGCAATGAGAGCATCTTCGTCGTCCGATGTCGCGGCGTCTAGGACGGAGGCGACGTGCTTGTCGAGGTTGGCCATTTTTAATATATATTTTTTGGTGAGATTGGCTCCCTAGATGGCCGGATAGCTATTGCAGATTACAGGGGTTTTCAGTGTAGGTTGATTGCGTTTTGTTGTGGAGGGCAGAAGATTGAAGTAATACGGTAGCGAAAGACGAGGTTTTTTTTTGATATTGGAAATTGAAGCGACGCGTCTGGCGTAAATTTCCAATCTCGCGATATCGTTTTACCGAGAACGATTGGCAGCCCCTTTCCGCGGCCAGGGCGTTAAGGGGAAGGGAGACGAGGGAATAGAATCACCATGGCAGCTATGGTGATGGGAAGAAATCAAGTTCTACACTCTCCCCGACATCATATAGCATTTCCTATCCTTGAATATCTAATTGTGCAGAATTCGCGGGTTAGCTGCCAGATAAGGTATTGTTCAACAACCAAGTTTTACGGTACGCGACCCCCTGCCAGGCCCCGTCTAAAATTAAACTCGGGAGAGGCCAGACCCCAAGCGCAAAGCCAAAAGATTTCGCATACGATACGATACGAACTTCGAAAGTTCCAAGTACAGTACCGTCGTGTACACGCATCCCACAACCAACTCTTCGACCTTTTCCCGCCGTCCAGTCTTCAGATCTCGACCCGCCCACCGTTCATCTTGCCCGGTCGATGCAGCGATCCTGACGCCCTTCAGCCCCTCTCTGCGCAGTCTCCCATCCGTCGAGAGCCTCTTCGTCAAAACCCCCTTGTGACAGTTGTCTTGCGCGTCCCCCCTACGCCAACTCTCCAAACCGCCAAAAAAAATCCCCTTCCACGCCCCGGTGGATTTGAAAATAATAACAACGCCAGATATCTTTTACACACGCTCACAAGATGGATCACAAGAAGAATGAGGACTATGGCATCGAGATGCCCGACTTGCAGCGGGATCGGGATCGCGAGCCCTTCCTCCCAAAATCTGCCTCCAGGAACGGGGGGAATTCCCACAATCCCCTCTCGAATATCACGAATAGTCCCCCGATCTCAATTCTAGCCTATTGTCTGGCTTCGATTTCTATGACCGTGACCAACAAATATTGCGTTTCTGGGGCGGATTGGAATTTGAACTTCTTTTACCTGGCCATTCAGGTAAGGTGTCACCTTCTCCTCTTTTTTATATAAGATATTTCAACAGAAATGGATAAAGTAATTGTGGCAAGACTGACTGAATATTTTTGAATTATATAGTCTCTGGTGTGTATTATTGCCATTATGATTTGCAAGCAGGCCGGCCTGATCAAAAACCTTGCACCGTTTGACTCGAAAAAGGCAAAGACTTGTAAGAAAGAACTCTCCTGCTGGAACTCTGGAACCAAAGGGGCTTTAGGAAGCTAATTGCTCTTTTTTTACATACAGGGTTTCCCATTTCTCTTCTCCTCGTGGGCATGATCTATACCAGCACCAAAGCCCTTCAATTCTTGTCCGTTCCCGTCTATACTATTTTCAAGAACTTGACCATCATAATTATTGCATATGGAGAGGTGTTGTGGTTTGGAGGAAGTGTCACGGCATCGGCCTTGTTCTCTTTTGGACTCATGGTTTTGAGCTCCGTCATTGCTGCTTGGGCTGATATCCAACATGCTCTTTATGGAAACCCCGATGCCAAGACTGTCGAGGCGGCGCTGGCTCTTTCTACTTTGAACGCGGGCTATGCTTGGATGGGGATGAACGTCTTCTGCACTGCCGCATATATTCTGTCTATGCGTAAGGTCATCAAGAAGATGAACTTCAAGGATTGGGATAGTACGTTTTATGACCCCAAAATTCTCTTGTTCTCCCTTGGAATTGCCCCGCTAACTCTTATTCCCCTATAGCCATGTTCTACAACAATCTCTTGACCATCCCTGTCCTCTTCCTCTGCTCCCTCATCTTCGAAGACTGGTCCAGCCTCAACGTAGCACGCAACTTCCCGCTCGAGACGCGCAACAGCCTGATCCTGGGGATGATCTACTCTGGTCTCGCGACTATCTTCATCTCGTATTGCTCAGCATGGTGTATCCGTGTGACGTCGTCAACGACCTACTCGATGGTGGGCGCTCTGAACAAGCTCCCCATCGCCGTCAGCGGCTTGGTCTTCTTCAACGCTCCCGTCACCTTCGGCTCCGTCTCCGCCATCCTCATCGGCTTCGTCTCCGGCCTCGTCTACGCCTGGGCCAAGGTCCGCCAGACCCAGATGAACAAGATGTCCCTCCCCATCTCTCAGCCCGTAATGAGCGCCAGTTCTCAAAGCAGCCGCGACGCCGCCAGCTCATAAGACTTCTATTTCCCCCTCGTCTTTTCGAGCTTTCTCCTTTGGCTTTTTTTTTTGAAACTTAATAAGGGTAGGCCACTTTAGAGGGGGTGGCCAGAAGATTTGATTTTCTTTGTTCTTCATTCTTCATTGTTTTTTTGTGTATCATAGACTTTTTCTTCCTTTATAACTCATGTTTTTGACTTTTCTGGCACGAAATTTTTAGAAACGGGCTAGGAAATTTGGGTGTGGAAATCATAACACTGGCGTGGGCTTTTTTTTTTTTTTTTTTTAATATAAGGGGCCTGTGAAAAAAACAATTTTTTTTTGTTGGGGGGTTTTTGGGGGGGTGTGGGGGGGGGGGGGGGTTTACACTAGGCGG